>JAQFVV010006616.1:0-254860 GCA_028023455.1 Epiperipatus broadwayi
CTGCAAAGAAAAACTATCATACAACTAACATTCAAAGTGATATGCGGACAAAACTGAATAAGCTCCTCAAACTTTAGAACTCTGATTATTTTTGCTTGTTTAATTTTTATATTGTTATAGTCCATTAACCACAAAGTGTAACCACTAAATTCATTTATATGTGTTTATCCTAATATTATTCATTGTATGTTAAATTTCAAATTTTTCTAGATGTAAACTTATTAATAATAATAATAATAATAATAATAATAATAATAATAATAATAATAATAATAATAATAATAATAATAATAATAATAATAATAATAATAATAATAATAATAATAATAATAATAATAATAATAATAATAATAATAATAATAATAATAATAATAATAATAATAATAATAATAATAATAATAATAATAATAATAATAATAATAATAATAATAATAATAATAATAATAATAATAATAATAATAATAATAATAATAATAATAATAATAATAATAATAATAATAATAATAATAATAATGTTTATAGATAATACAATAACCAAAGTTTTAATTTTTTTTTAAAAAGATAAATGATTCATATTTATTGAGTAATCAGTAATAAAAAAATTAAACAGTCTGAGACCATTGTAACTAAATTGTCTATGACTACTTTTTAAGTAAAAATCTGACAATGTCAATTGAAAATTCTTAGCTAAGTATGTATTTGCACCTGACACTTATGACACAATAAGAAACAACAACAATATATATCAATAATAATTTATACTTATATAGTTTAAGAATAAACATCACATAAGAATTAACATAGATATGATGCACAGAAGTTAATCTAACCTGCCAAAAATAATATGCATAGTATAATTTCATAAAGTATATCATGAGTATGGTGAATAATCAATACAAACACCTCAAATGAAGATATGATAACAAGCAAATAAACAAAGTGGATCTAAACAATAATTTTACTAGATAATAAAATAAGTAATGATAATTAAGAAGATAAGTAAGCAGTATGACTTGACCAAGAAATCTTGAATCAATGAAAACACCTAAATAACAATAGTTATCAACAAAAAATAGTTCGATATTACCACAAGTACAAATACTATTGGTACTTTATATTGCCTAGAAATACTGAAACTGAGATTATTTATAAAAAAAAAAATAGAATACCTCTTATATTACAATTGACAATTAAACAATTTATCATAAGTCAGTTATTTATTAATGTCAGATCTTTATTAGTCAATTGTTAAGGAATATTATATGAAGCAGCATCATAAAAGCAAAACATAAATCATTGGATTAAAATATTAAAAATAATGTAGATCCAAGTACAGACCAATATGGAATTCAATAATTAACAAATCTAAAGTCATTAATAACATCACATATTTTAGTAAGCTAGTTTTTGTCTTTTAGATAACTTATTAATCAGTAAGTAAAATGATCTCGAAAACCATATGAACACAACCAGTGCATAAGAATTGCAACTGCTGTTTTGAATTCTTTATGTAGTGATAATGATAAATTATGTACATGATTATAAAGAGCATCCAAAGTATTTTTTCCAATAACAAAATCAAACTGATGTACAGAAGTCTCTTTATGTATATTCAAGAATGACATTTCATCCTTAACTATCATCTCAAATAATTTACCAATAACAGAAATGATTGAAATAGGTTTATAATTGTTAATAATTAATGGATTACCTTTTTAAAAAATGGGCATAATAATACCAACTTTTAAACATCCTTCTCTTCCTCATCATCATCATCATAATAATAATAATAATAGTAGTAGTAGTAGTAGTAGTAGTAATCACAGTAGGAAAAAACTGCAATGTTCTTTAAATTATGATAAATTTATAGATTGAACTAATACAAAATCTTAAATGTGCCACAACCTGAAGATTATTAGTGCGTTATGTGACAGATGCAATATTTGTTAAATAACTTTAGGCAACAAGATTATTTTAAAGATATAGTTTATTAAACCAAAGATCATGTCCAAGTAAAATATGAGGTCATGGATATTGTTTTCTCCTCTTTTTGAAACTATTCTAAAGGCTTGAGATGTCACATAATGAGTTAACGGCTTTCATAAAAAAATAATTAACTAGGGTATTTTTAAAAAAAAAAAAATCATGAAAAAAAAAAAAATCTGTAATCATTTACAATAGACGTATATTTTACATAATTTTCATATTATGAATTCAGTTTTAAAAAAAATAGGAGTAATGTTTTGCAAAAGTATTTTTTTTTTTTTTGACAAAATACTTATAATTTTTTTCTATAAAAGTAATTACGATATAAATTTTAAACATTTTTTTTAATAAGGAAAATGTTATTGAAGCATTTTCTTAATTAAAAAAATTGTAGTGAGTTTTTAAATAAAAACGGAACGGTATAATGAACAAAATATCAAACTATGAATTTAATATCTTCAGAATGTAAATTTACAATATATTTATATACCAGTCAAGATAATCTAAAATAAATAATGTTGTTATCCAAAATTATCTAGTTGTTTTGGTCGTTCTTCTCTTAATAATTTCATCACCGATCCTGAGCATTTATATTCTGAACTAAATAAAGTGGAATTATTGTTACTGAGAGAAGTGCAATGGTCCCAATTAGGTTAGTGGAATTTAAACCCTGTACATTCAAATAAACACTTATGAATGAATGTTAAGTGAGATCTTTTAAAAGAGCATTTGGTATATGATGATCAGCAAATATAACTACAATAACTTATATAAGAAGTTGTTTGGATCATCATCATCATCAATATCCATTCTAATTAAATTTAATTAATTGTAATTCAAATTTTAATTAAGTTTTAGAAATCGTGATGATTTTAGAGAACATTTTCTTATATATGCCAGAAATGGATATCCATGTGTTATATATGTGCAAATATGAGTTGTCAGTTGATGCATCATCGCCATTATCATGGGAGTAAGTTTCTGGCATAATATATCAATATAATATAAGCTTTCTTTAATACCTTTAGTATATGAATTTACAATATATATATAATTAGAGTTCAGGCTTTCAAGCTCCCTTTAGTCATCTGTTCCATCTTATACAACTAATACAATGACCAGTGAAAAAGACACATGATCTCTAATACACATATTTCATGCTAAACCGTCACTTTTTAGTCTGTCTGGATCATCATCTCTCATTCATATATATAATCAGTGCTTTGTTTACATTAAGATAGCAAATCTTCAAACTTTAATGCATGGTTTCAATTTTTTCACTCTCCAACTCTTTAGTCATCCATACCATTAAATATCTGATGATAATGTGTTCAAAGCCTTTGTTAGCAAATTATGTCTAGCTTAATATATAAATACTATATATGTATTCAGCCCATCCCTATTCTATGTATTCAAATGGGCTTAACATCCTACATATGAAGGTTCAGATTGACTTATAGTTGACATGGGTATGACACAAGAAAAATTGGCAAACAAGGGCATTGAACACACTATCATCAGATTTTCAATGATATGGATGGCTGAAGAATTGGAGAGTGGAGAAGATTGAAGTCTGTCCATTAAAGTTTGAAGATTTGCTATCTTAATATAAACTAAGCACTGATTACATATGTGAGTAAGAGATGATGATCTAGATCAACTGATAAATGATGGTTCAGCATGAATTACATATACTGGTCATCATATGACTAAAGAGAGCTTGAAAGATTGGGTCAAATTTTCTCTAATTACATCTAGCTTAAAATATAAATACTATACATGTATTTAATTATATATATATATTAAAATAGCTCGTGTTTATTATTATTATTCTTATAAGATATTATAAAGTCAATATTAAATTTTGATGCTTTTATAAATGACATAATTTATAAAATTTTCAATATAGTATAGGGACATAGGATTATTTTCCTCATGAGTTTATAATATTTTGCTATTGACTTGACTGCATGCATTCTATTCTAGATATGTCATTAAAAAGTAAATAAAACAGTTATATTTTTCGTTGCTTTTTCTATTTTTCTAAAAAGGACAATAATGACAAAAATAAAGAAAAATTGCTAGAGAAAAGAAATTCTTCTGTAGCATATGATCTACTCACCAAATGTAACCAATTTTAAAAAATAAAACATACCTACTTATTATTAAATTTATGGCAAAAAGTATATTAAATAAAAGCATAATAATAATATACTTAGCAAAACAATAAAATGTATGTACTTATTATTGAATTTACAGCAAAAGTGTATTAAATTAAAGTGATTCATAATAGATGAAATAAAACTATGACACAAAATGCAAATTTATAAGACATGAAATCCTAAAGCCAATTTATTTAAAGAAAAATAAAAAATTTGCAAGTCATAAAATGTACAGATGTGAAAATATACATTTTTTAAATGAGAAAGTGTGGCAGAACTATATTTGTTAGCTGATATAACCCCCCCCCCCACTTTCCATTTGGCAATTATTCATTTTTACATTTATGTTTTTGTTAAAATTATGAAATTTTTTTGGCAAATAATATGCAATAATGAGAGTGTTGATACATTTGTGCCATCACAATTTCTTCTATACCACAGTTGCAACTTTCGATATAAAATATTGCCACCTAGTGCAAGCCTTAGTAATCAATGGATGCTAGAAGATTAATGCATTAAAATCCCTATCCAATGCCTAGTCATACAACATCTCCAGATTAGCTTCTAGCTTATTGATCTTATCAGTGAGTAGCCTTAAATATGAGAGTATTGCATATAGATCTTTGGATCTAATGCATCTAACAACAACTTTTTTACCTTTTTAATTAACTATAAATCTATGAGCATAATGTTCTCAATTCAAGCTAAGTCATTTGTGTGTGTATATATACAAATCTGATTCAATTTAGTATCTATATATTTGGTATTTTTGGTTTTATAATTCTTTGACAAAGATTGGTATTAAACTACTATAACATCACCATTTTTATGTTTACCCGATCTGTTAATGCAGTAGCAACTTTCTTCATATTATATTGCCACTTATAACTGTATCTATGGGGGGGGGACTCAAAACTGATGTGATTTTGCCATGTAGAAAAGAAGGAATAATTTGAAGAGAGAATTTGCTTGTAAGAGCTCTCTGGAAATCTGGTTCAATTCCAAATTGATTATACTCTAGTTAAACAAAGATGTTGAACTGTTGCTTTTCCATGAAAAGACATTGATTATAATCATGATATGATTATGATAAAACTAAGATTGAGATATAAAATAATAATGGTTTATAAAAGAGTTTTAAGATACATGTTAAAAAAAGTTTTAAGTCTCCCAAGTGATTTAATGGAATGTGAATAGATATTTTTAAAGATCTGTTAGATCTTTAGAAGACACTGCTCTCAACAGAAGATATAGAAAATACTATTATTAAAGACTACTGAATAATCTTTTAGAAAAAACAGTGAAGAGCACTGAACACATATATTAAGAAATTCTGAAGAAAACAGATAAACATAAAATGGTGAAAAATGTAATACATTGAAATGGGTAAGCCAGATATGAAAATTTAAAAATAAGATAGAGACTACCAATCAGCTAAGATATACTGGTGGCAGAATATAAGTGTAGAAA
The DNA here is from genome assembly GCA_028023455.1 of Epiperipatus broadwayi. Lineage (NCBI taxonomy): Eukaryota > Metazoa > Onychophora > Udeonychophora > Euonychophora > Peripatidae > Epiperipatus > Epiperipatus broadwayi. The sequence continues at coordinate 5,619 of JAQFVV010006616.1, forward strand.
TATAAAATTATATCAAAATAATAGAATAAATTTGACTTATTTGAAGAATTAAACCAATATCTCCACTACATAAATTAATATTCGTATCTTATTTTTCCAAAATTTGATCTACAATTTATTCACTACATATATTTTAATAATTCCATAATATTTCTGCATTTTTTCTTTTAAAAAACTTATTTTAATTCAATTAAAACTCATCATCACTTGTTATCTGACATTGAACCAATATATATGATCATTGTTAAAGTTTTACAATAAAAAAATGTATGAAATACAAATCTTATATTTTTTTGATAAATAACATTAATTATACATTAATTAGTCATATTACTCAAATATATCTTGTTTTCTTATATACTTAAACTATTGCTTTTAAAAAAGAGCACATTAAAATTATAACATTAAAAAAATATGATGAACAAATATTATTTAGTCTTACTTTTTCCTCTTATTTACATTTATGTTTAAATTTATCAATTCATTTCTCTATTATTCAAATTTGATCTTCATCTGAGTTTTCTATTTTCCACTCTTCTATATTCCCCTTCCATACTTTTTTAAATTTTAATCCATACAATTTCCTTTTTTATAAATATTCATGTATATTTTTTCCATTAATTTTATTTAAAACTGACTTTCATTTTTATACAAAAATATTATTTAAATAATATTTATTGAAATTTTTTATATTTTCTATTATTTTAATGTTATATTCATAATGTCATCAAACTTTTATATGCATATGTATATAAACTAGAATTTTTATTATGCAAGTATTATTTTATTCTAGTTTTAATTTATTCTTTATTGTTACAATGTATAGAGATTATCTATTCTCTTCTTACATTGTATACATTCGATTATATATACTCCAATCACATTATCTATTTTATTGGTTTTATTTTTATTCAATAATTTTCTTAAATATATATTCTATTTGTATATAGATCTTTTTTTTATTTTTTAATTCATATTCATTATTTATATTCCTAATTATTTTATTAATTGTATTATCATCAACATTTTCAACCATTATCCATCCATTGCAGAATGAAGTTTCTCCAAGTTCAATTCATCTTCTCTGATTTCTAGCCTCTCTTCTTATATTACTCCTGAACTCTTCTTTATTTCATCCACCCATCTCACATATAGGCTTTTTCGAAGTCTTTTACAATCTTTTTTTTTGTCCAGCCCAATTTCACTTCAGTCTTTTAATTCTTTCAATGATGTCAATAACACATACTTGTTTTCTCATTTGTGTATTTCATTTTTGATCTTTTCTTGTTACTTCTAACATACATCTCTCCATAGTTTGTTGGGAGGTGTAAATGTCCAACTCTCAGATCCATAAGTGAGAAGTGAAAAAAAAACATTTATTAAAATCCTTCCTTTTCAAACACATAGCCATATTTCTTTTTAAATAATTGTATTATACATATTCTTATTGAATTCAACTTTTATTTCAGGGTTTTCTTTTTTATTAGCATATATATAAATCAAGTGAGGAGGGTGCTATTTGATAACTGAATAAATCAAGATACTAAAAGGTGAAAGGGATCCAATAATCAGGCTTCCTTTCCAAAATGCTAATTTGTAACATTGAACCAACATCTTTTAATCTAAACTAGAACTAAATACATAAGAATCATACTCACTTATTCACCAACTGGTGATGACATAAGTCATATGTTAACTTTAAAAAAAAATAATAAGCAAAACAACTTTCACATGAATAATGTCCATTACTACACTACTGCATGTGAACATTAATATTTCTAATAAATCTTAGGGTTTATATAGCACTTCACATTATATACTAATAAGTACACAATGATTCCTTTAAACTTTATAGGTGTGGCTAGCATAATATCACAGTCACCAAAATAATACTTTCTTTAATCTACATTATTTCTCAGGGCTTTGAACATCATAAAGGCTCTTGTACATTTTATATAATAAAGTTTCTTAGATGACTGAACACAAATGAGCATTTTATGATTGTATCCAATGCATATCCCTTAGCATATAAATAAAACTGCAAAAACAGTAGAGATGAGGTTTCATGAATATTAAAGTATAGCAAAAACTAGCTGATTGAAATTCAAATTATATGATCACATTAATAAATCAAAATGATAATGATAATTAAATAAAATATAAAATTAAAACATCAAAAATTAAAAAAAATTTATTAAACAAAATAAGGGTGGATAATTACAGAAATAAATAATAGGTATAAGGTAATTCCAACCCTGAATTTTGCCGAGTGCTTGCTTTTATATTATACAACATGTGATTGAAAAATGACATAGATTCTAACTCTTTTTTTACTCAATTTTAAATTTTATGCAAAACTTGGCAGAAGTTGCTTAACAATAGTTTCTTTCCCAATAATGAGAACTTCTAGCTTTCAATGCACAAAATTTGCCATATTATATTACCTTTTTACATACATAAAACATTTAAAAATAAAATTATTATGAAAGATAAATATACATTGATTTATTCTTAGTCTGATACCAAAAAATGCATTAATAGTTTATCTATTAAAATAAAAGTTTTTAAATTGACTGTTCTTGTATTATATAGTATTTTCTATTATCCCTATAGCTTTATAAAATGTAAATTTTTATCTCTAAAGAACATCGTTTTATTATAGCAATACATAAAAATAGATACATATATGCATGTTGTAATTGATTTATTCATTTTAATAAAGGACATTCAACAATGTGCATCAGTGTAATGTAGGGCTGTTAGTTTAATTTTACTAATGAATGTTTTTACTAAATTTTTAAATTTTACCACCATTTTACAATTTTGACATACATTTTTAGACATTTTAAACTATGTTTGCCATCTCGGGTCTCCTAGAAATGCTATATTCATATATATATATATAACCATAACTTGAAAATTACAATTATAATTTTTTAAAAAAATGAGCTGATTATTTTAAACTATTGGACCTACTATCACTATATATATATTATTTGCAATATTAACTTCACTTTATTGTTAAATATTTGAATGTCATTAATTAATATTATACACAGGGGTAAAAGACACTTTCTACAGAATTTGTCATTCTATATTTCAATTCTCCATTTACCAGCTGTATAGGCATCAATGTAAGTTTCACACAATTAAACAGTTATTTAAAAAATAAGTTTAACAGTTTTATTTACAATTTCTCAATACAATAATTATATACAATGTGTTTCACCAGAGTGTCTTTAAATCATAGTCTCTGATTAGCTCATATCAATCTTATTCCATGATACAGATACCACTTTTTTTCTGAAATTTTACACTTTAGATAAAGTTCATGTTCTCCCCACATTAGAGTATCTATTCACTGCTTTAAACTGATGCTCACTTCAGATATCAATAACCTCTAATTATCTTTTAGTTTGAGAGATTAAAACTACTTACTTCATTTTGTAGTTAACATTCCACTATTTATCTTCATCTCTTTTGCCCAGCATATCTTTCACCCTTCTATATCTGGGGTTATACCAGTTACTTTGTAGAGTACTGATATTCCATACTCAATTTATCTACTTATTTACTTTACTGCAGACAGACCATACCTTCCCTCACTCTAGAAAATAGACCTTTTGGTTATAAGAAATAGTCTTGCAGTTTGGTTGAAGGGCATCTGTTCCTGGTAAGTCTAGCAAGAGTTAAATCAGAATTTTCCTTACAACTTTCTCTTTTATCACTTGGTCTTGGTTGCTGAGTTTGATCATTGTCTCTCTCCATTGCCTTGATTGTCATTGCTTGATCTCCCAAATTTTTTCTAGTGGTCAGTTCATCTTGTCTTCCAAATTTCTGTCACAGACTTTTCTTCTCTATATGAAATGTCCTTCTTATTTTGTGCTTGACATTGAGAGCTATGCACCTTTAGTATAGTCAACTATGCCATTCTGCTGTATACAGGCGTAAAAGACACTTTCTACAGAATTTGTCATCCTATATTTCACTTCTCCATTTACATGCTGTATACACATCAACATAAGTTTACACAATTAAATTGTTATTTAATTAAAAATAAACAATGTTAAAATACAAGTTTGAGAATTATAGCAAAAGATACAAAGTAATGATGACACATGGTGTAAGAACAGATCATGTCAATGAGTTGTCAAATAACCAAAATGTCACATAATATTTGGGTCAAACAATCATGACTTTACTGTACAGTAAAGCAAATTTTGAGTTTGAAATCAATCCACTTATTTAGAAAAAACCAAAATAAATGTTAAAAAAAGTATAGTCCCAATCCCAAGTATTAATAGATATTTATTTAAAATCATGCTATTGAAAACTATGTTAGTAAGAGTTTATTGTATATAAATGCAAAATGTTTTCATGAAAATCCAGTTAATATACTTTTTATGATTTGTAAATAATGTTTTCATAAATATTTCTCTTCAACAATAAATAATTCCTTTCTTTTCTGAGCTAATGTAATACATGACTGTTAATGAAAACATCCATGGAAAAAGTAGTTTTTTAAAGAAATATTCAGCTTTATTACTGCCTAGCATGCTTTCAATATAACATGTTGTGTTAACAATCACATATTAAAAATTTCGCTGTAACTTTAAAAAAAAAAAACAACAACAAGGCCACATTTTAATTACATGTGACTTTTTGTTTCAAACTCTTTAGGTTAAAATCGCAACATAAGACCACAATTATCATCATCACAAAAAAAGAGAAAATAATAACTACAGTATTTTAATATAATAAAGAAAGGTGACAATTCCTATACTCTAAAAATAAAATTAAGAAAAGTTACAATTAAACACTGCTTCGTATGAAATGGTATAAATGTATGTATTTTTAAGCAATTAAGAATTAATAAGCAACATAACTGATTTAAAATCTGGTCAAATGAAATAATATAATAGATGATACAAGAAATTAACCATAATATTCTGTAATTCATTAGTTACAGCCATTTTAAAAGTCATATAATTTAAATGAAGAATACAGACAATTCTGTGTAATTTATTAAAAAAGATTGGCAGTCAAGTGTGTCAGAGATTTTTAAAAAGTCTATAGTGACTTTAAAAAACTGATTAGTATCACTTGTGATCTTGTTATTATTTAAATAATATATTATCATAAGATAATTCATCGCATCAATGTCATTAGATACTTTTTTTTTTAAAAAAAAAAATATGGCTCATCTTTTACAAATTTATCATTAAGCAATAATGGTTTTGCATGTTTGATAAATTTTTTAATAGACTCTTTGCTGAGAAACAATTTGACTAATAATATTAGAATTTCATATAACAATTCCTTGATTTAAATTGATAAAATAAATATATTAAATAAATAAAATGAAATAGCAGCTCCAAAATTACTGCAGTGTATAAAAATCAATTAAGATTTTATAACTTCTAAAGGCAATTTTTAGTATATTGGCAATAAGTAATTTACTATTATTAAAAACACTATTCTTTCTAGATATAATCTATGAATTTAGACTATAGTTTGTACATAGCAGAATAAGTTTTAAAGTGTTACCAGATAAAGTTTTTAAATGTTGATTGGCATGCTATTATTTTTGCATCACACATAAAATATGTTAATATCACTCTGTAGTTTTTTTATAATCTTCAAAGCTCGCAATTGTTTCATAAAATTTTATTACATCAGCAAAATACAAAATATTGTTTCCTGGAAAGAATTAATTTAGATGAAAGCAATAACACCCATGACCCAAAGATAATGCATTGAAAAACTCCATTATTATTGTAATATACACAAGTCTTTTTACTATTGTTATAAACAAAGTGAATTCTTCTCATAATAGAACAGTAAATTCATTTCATTATCTGACATGATAAATCATGATGAAACTTAGATATCATATTGAAAAGTTTTACTGAAGTCCAAATATCCTGATGCAGTGTTTTATCAATACAATTTGCAATCTACATCCTGCATATGAACCAAGATAGTTTTTCCAGATCTACTTGCTATGAACTCATGTTGTAATTTTTTGATATATATTAAACTGATATAATAAGATAAATAAATATTGGGGTATCACCACACCAAGTTATTTTAAGTTGTTTTATTGCCAACTTAATGCCTTCACTCTTATTCCTTAGTTATTATCAAATATGAATTGTTTGTGCTTCCAATATCAGTAATTGAAGAGAAGTGATCTGAAAAGTCATTAGTTTTAAATAAGTTACTATAAAAAGATTTCTGTTTTATTCTAGAATGTTTCTGAATACAGAATCATAAGCAATTAGCAATTTAATTTTGTTCTAGATAATTACAAAATATAACTTTTAAACTATATTTGTTTCTGAATTTTAAAGAATCTCTAAAATTTAAAAAATTACTGTAATTGTATTTTGATCCTTGCTGTTTATATAACTTGGTATATTCAAATTTTATTTTATTAATACAATTTTTTTATATAATTAAAAATAACGTTTTGTCAGTGAAATTGTAAATGTCAATATCCATTTATTTAATGTGTCTTTTAATATATCTTGAAATTCATTTGCTGCTTTATTTACATTAAAAATAGCACTATATAAATTTTTCTAATTGGCATGCCAAATATCATTATGCATACTGTAACAGGTAATATTTTTAAAACTTTCTTAGTTTTTGTTGCTATTTTTCTTTTCTGATGCATTAGCATATTCTAGATTATAAATTTTATAGAAGAATCACAATGATCCTCTCTAAGCAATGGCTGATGACTTACAATCCAGTAAATCAAAATTAGACAAAATTAAATCCAATGCACAAACAGAATGGTTTCTTGCACATTGCTTATTATCAAATGAATAATATTTTTGAAATCATTTAGTCATTGCTTTTCAACTCTATAATTGTGCTGTATGCACATGTAATGAAGCTATGTAATTAATAATCCTAAATTAGCATTCTTAGCACTTTTGGGAAATCTAAGTTCCTATAGTCATAACTTGTTACTAAGTGAGATATGCTTGTGATAAAACCTTATGTAAATTTATGCAAATTGCCTATAGCATCCATTTTTGGGAAATGCTGAAGCAAGCTTCTCTTCTGCTTATAGCTGTGTGGTCACTTGCTATATAGCAGGCAGATGACCTTGCATTTAGCATCATTTTTTTCAGTGCAGATTATCTTGGCAGTTGTTGGTAGGAAGGTGTGGCCTGCAGTTTTTTAATGCTCTGCAAATATTGAGCTTCCTTCATTCTTACTTGTAGTTCTATTATATAGATATCTGCTGTGACACTCTAGTGGCAATATTAGTCTTAATTTCTCCATAGTAGGTAATTTTGTAATTATTCAATTACAAAATTTTATTAAATGACATAATATATTACACATTAAAGTCCCTGTAGATTAATATTTTGTTATTATAGTTATTGAGAAATAATAATAATAATTTTAGGGATTTTTAGTATTTTATAGTGGTTAATATTTTTATGGGGCTTTTTTTATTATTTTAAACTTGTTTTCATTTATAATATTGTACTTTTGTAATTAACTTCAGGTACAAACTTTTAACTACTTCTTTATCCAGAGCTATGCTTCAACAATGCTACTGTGATACACAAACAACTATTCAAATAATTATTGGAAATTAAAAAAGATATTACATATTTCCATCAGATCTTCTATACAAATAGAATTCCTCCATGCATATTACTAAGCCATAAGATCAGGATCAGAAAGTATTGAAATTATTTATATTTTTTTCTTAATATGAATAAAAGTTAAATACATTATATAATTTTTTTTTAAAAATTCCAAAGTTCATTAATTTTTTTTCTCAAAATTATGTTAATTTTTTAATTAAGTTGAAATTTTAAAATAATATGCATTAATGTAAAATTAGTTATTTTTATAAATTCGAATTTTTTTCTACAGTACAGGTTTTTTCACGCCTGCACTTCTGTATGTAATACATAGGGGGTTTGAATTCAGACTTTCACATGATCCTCAACCATCCATGCTATCTTGTGTGCTGAAACCATTGATCACACACGTTATTTTTATAATAATTTCATTAAAAATAATCATTTTGTTTTATTTACATTAAACTGACATATTAATTGCAATGTTTCTGTGATTAGTTTTAAAGAATATATTTTAAAAATAATTATTTTTAGACAAAATAAATTTCTTCAAAATATTTTAAGGCCAATTTTTGAATATACAAATAACTTTTACAATTGTTTAATAAAAAATATTCCATTAAAATTGCTTATAAAATAAATAAATAGAGAAACATTTTCATAAAAAGAGCATTTTTTTGTACATATGCCCATCAGCAAGTTGGTTTAGATTCTAAACCTTAAGATGTTTCAATCATTAATTTAACTAATCTAATAGAAATAAAAATGGTAGCTGAATAAATAAATACAATCCAATGCTTTTTAATGGTGAAAGCCAATAATCAGAAAATAATTTAGGTCTCTAATTGCAATCTTCATTGACTACTTATGTTAGCCAATCTTTAAATTTTTTAGTTCTATTGAGGACAATGAGAAAAATCTTTTATATTTTGTTAATATATCTTTACTTAAAAAAAATATTTTACATGCACACATGTATAAAGGGTCTTTAGAGAGGTAGCATGTAAAACCTATTCTGAATATCACATGGAGTTTGAATTTATGTCAATTGAATTTTTTTCAAAAAACATGGGAATTACTTTTAGAAAGTTGGCCAACCAAGCCATTCATCCAATATTATTTGGTTAGTGGTATCTAGATATATTTAGCTAAAGATTAAAAGAAGGATGAAAAAACCCTTATGACCTATTTATATAATAAGCCTGGTAAAAATACTGCTCATTGTTTTCATTATGTACTATTAGAGAGACCTTGTATATATATCAAATTAAATGTTTGAAAAAATTAATGCATTGAAGAACTGAGATGTACTTTGGTAAAAAAAAACTAAAATAGCATCATCTACTATACAATCGTGTAACAAATACTAAAAACAATCAATCAAATACTGCTTCAGTTTTTTTTAATCATGAAAATCTAGCAATTTTAAATTTGCCTTTAACCCAGATCACATAAGAATATTAAATAAAGACATCATAAAAATAGAAAAGTTAAGGCGGAAATTTTTATAAATCAATTTAAGATTTTTCTGAAGGTTTGTGATAGCATCCTAAAGGTTGTATAATAAATAGACAATCAGTTAATATTGATTTACACAGTTCTTATAAAATCACGTGATACCTGATTTTAGTTGATAATGATTACAATGTAATTAAAAGTATTTTTGCTCATACTGCAGTGGATTGATAATGGTTGATGATGATGATGATGATTATTTATCATTATTATAATTTAAAAATTGCATATATATATAATTATTTGTCTAATTTTTAATTTAATTTTATACCAAATATTGACAGCAGTAGTTTATTTTTTGTATAAGAATATTTTTGAGGCATTTTTGTAAATATAAACATAATTAAAGGATACCAGTTAGCCTCATCAACATAGCTCTAAATTAGTTTCTTGATATTGTTTTTTAAGTCTTATTTAAAATATATCCACCCAATACAAATTTACTTATATTACCATTATTTAAGCTAATAGCATTTTTTTTTTTTAAATGCTATATGATTTTGAAACTTTTAATTTGTTTGTTAAAATATTTAATCAGGCTTATTAAGTAATAACATATATATATAAAGATTAATTTTAACTATTTATCTTCTTGTTTTATTTAGACAAATTTTTTTGATAAAACAGTAATGTCAAATGACATTTTAAAATCAAAATTTAAAACTCAAAGAACCATTCAATTTTTTTCCCCAAATAAAATCCGACTTTTTCTTTTAAAAAAATCATATTACTTTTTAATACATATATTTATTTTCAAATCTTGTTTTACTTTAATGAATCCATAAAAAAATACATGAATGATCAATGGTGCAACCATTTTTATATGTTAGTTATCAAGAATTGCTATGTAAATACGGTTGAAACATTAGAAATTTATCAAGAATTCAGAAAATAAAATAAACTTTGAAAAGAAACATATGGATTAAGAAGTATTATGATTTTCATATAATATACTAATCAATGAAAAATGATTAAATTTAAAAATGGTTGCACCTTTCCTTCATTTAATTTTATTCAAAGATGAAAATAGAATACTGTTCTTTTTTTAATATTGTATCATAAAGAAAAATTAAAAATAGATATGGGGACAACTTCAAAACTGTAGAAACTCCATAGACTGTGAAACCTATGACCTAATATTACAATAGTATTTTTTTAAATATAGGGTATTTGAACTTTGAACTCAAAGCAACCTTCAACTATCCACACTAACTCATACTACTGATACACATGACCACACATATGTAGAAAAGATAATCACCAATTTACATCTTTTATGCTAAACCAGCACTCATCAGTTGGTCCAGATTATCATCTCCCACACACACATATATAACCATGGCTCAGTCAATATTAAGATAGCAAATCTGTGTACTTTAATTACTCCAATCTCCAATTCTTCAGCCATCCATACCATTGAAAATCTGATGATAGAATGCCAAATTCCATGCTGATGCCAATATTGTTGCTATGCCCATGTTGACCTCAAGTCACTCTAACCCCTCATTTATAGGACAGTATCCATTTAAATACATAAAAGAGGAATGGGCAGATTGCAGGCAATGTGTAAGATTACAGGCACTCTTATACCTGGAATTTAATTGTAAATGTAGGGGATTTGAACTTAGAACTCAAAGCAACCTTCAACTATCCACCCTATTTCATAATACTGATACACATGACCACACACATGTAGAAAAGCTAAATAATTACTAATATAATACTTCATGCTGAAGCAGCACTCATAAGTTTGTCCAGGTATAAGAATGCCTGCATTTCCAATCTTACACATTAAGCCTGCACTCTGCCCATCCCTATTGTGTATATTTAAATGGATACTGTCCTATACATGAGGGGTCAGAGTGACTTGAGGTCAACATTGGCATAACAATATTGGCATCAGCATGGGATTTGGCATTCTATCATCAGATTTTCAATCATATGGATAGCTGAAGAGTTGGAGGTTGGAGTAAATTGAAGCCTTTCTATTAAAGTATAAATATTTGCTATCTTAATATAAACTGAGCCATGGTTATATATATATATATATATATATGTGTGTGTGTGTGTGTGTGATGATAATATGGACCAAATGATGAGTGCTGGTTCAGGATAAAATACATATATTGGTGATTATTTATCTTTTTTATATGTGTGTAGTCATGTGTATCAGTAGTGTGGATAGTTGAAAGTTGTTTGAAAGTCTAAGTTCAAATCCCCTATATTTACATTTAAGTTCCGGGTATAAAAATGCCTGTATTTCAAATCTTACACATTAAGCCTGCATTCTACCCATCCCTCTTCTATATATTTAAATGGATACTGTTCTATATATGAGGAGTCAGAGTGACTTGAGGTCAACATGGGCATTACAACAACATTGGCATCATCATGGGATTTGGGCATTTTATCATTAGATTTTCAATGGTATGGATGGCTGAAAGGTTAAAGGTTGGAATAGGTTGAAGCCTGACCATTAAAGTATAAAGATTTCTATCTTAATATAAAGTGAGCACTGATTATATATATGTGTGGGAGATGATAAGTACTGATGAGTGCTGATTCAGTATGATATATATATATATTGGTGATTATTTATCTTTTCTACATCTGTGTGGTCATGTGTATCCATAGTAAGAGATAGTGTGGATAGTTGAAGGTTGCTTGAAAGTCTAAGTTTAAGGTATAAAAATGCCTGTATTTCAAATAGTATTTTTTTTATCTTTTGGTCATCATATTAACATTAATCTGAATAATTTAGATTAATCTGTGACTTTTACTCTGTGCTTATTAATAGCTAGATACTCATTCACTGACTAATATTGGGTGGCTATCTTGGTTAGATAGGGACTGCCTACCTGAGAACAAATGCTTATGATCTTTAGAAAATTTTCTAGCTCACCCAACTCAGTTTTGGGTATAATCGGAAGATGAACTAACCACTTCATCACAAATTTCTTTCTTCAAAACTTGGAATACTAGTACCATACAGTAGTAGCACTTTTTAAAAATCTAATTCATTTTTATTCTATATATTTTTTCTGTTATTAAGAATGTGCAATGAAGAGTTTTTTGATATTAATAATTTGAATAAATAGTGCAAAGGATTATTAAAGTCTGTTTTTGTTCTTTTAAATGGGCAATCGAAACTTGTTTAAAAAGAAAAAAAGAAAAAGAAAAAAAAATGGAGAACTAATATTGTTGATATTAGATAAGTTAAAATATTAAGAAAGTTTGTGTGAATGTGAGAAAGACATTATTAGACATTTTTATAATGTTATTTTTTACATTCAGTGATTTATATTTAAAACACATATGTTTAGTTATAAAGTGCTTGAAATTTTTTAGAAGGTTTAAAAGAATGTGGACTGATTAGTAAAGATAAATATGACTTTCTAAGCAATAAACTTTATCTATATTTGAAAAAAAGAATGTATGACACTTTTTAACTTGCTTAATAATACAGCCAGTCATTAATAAAATAATTCAAACACTTAAAAATGAGCAATTACTCTGTCAATAAAGCAGAACAAAAGTCTGTTCAAACATTTTTTTACTGGCATCTAATTTTTCAAACATTTTAACTAGTGTTAATTAAACTTGGTAACATTCTTAATTTGTTACATTAGAATTTATTTAACACGACATGAAATTCATTATCTTTTTAGAGAATAAGTTTAAAATAATAATGTAAAAGTGATAAATACAATAAAGTGTTATGACCTGATTACATCATAGTTCCCTAATGCTTAGTTGCCTTTGACCTGTCTAAATTTAGGCATAGAACTTAAAAATGCAAAGCTTATTAGATTTTAGATTTTTAAACCATAGAAAGTTGAACACTTCTTAGTTTAATAGATTATCCTTCTTTTTCAATAAGCAATAGTTCAAATTTTTATTTAAATTTGCACTATCTTTTTTTTAAATTATGCATCTTTAATCATTATTATTATAAACTTTATCTGTTTGCATTCATTTAGTCACAGTTTTTTTAGTTTTTTCATTTACTTGCATGTATTATTGATTATTTTCAATCAATATGTTATTAATTGCCCTCTCTCTCTCAACCTGCTATTTTTCTATATTTTGCATTTTTTCAACAAATCTGATTGATTGCTTTATGTGATTGAATTAATCAGTATCAACCCAATCATTTTGATTTATAATGATATTTAAAATTTAATGGAGTTCAATTCATTTTCTTCATTAATTTTTGCTGATATAAATGTTTTTTAATGTTGCATATTAATTTTTAAATTTTTTTATTTCACGAATTTTTATTAGTGCATTTATTAAATTTTATATATGGATTCCAAATATATTTCCAAATAACTTTCTAGTTAGATAAAAAAGATTATTTCATCATGAATCAATGCTACAAAAACATTTTGTAATTATTAATATTATATTATAATAAAGACATAATAATGCAAAAACTCATTAATATAAACTTGCTTAACACAAAATATCATTTTAAATGACCAATTTCAATCATTATCAGAATAGATATCATCATCAGCATCATTTTCAACTATTATCACTCTATTGTAAGATGAGAAAGTCTCTAAACTTAATCCATTTTCTCCAATTCCTAGAATATTTTTTACACAACTTAGCAAACTTCTTTATGTCATCATCTATCTATTAACATAAACAATGTTTAATATGACAGATATTTGCAATCACAATACACTACAAGTGAACAATGAATAAAAATATTTAAGGACTCTTCTTTCTAATTGAAGACTTTTTAAAAATATTTTTTATGGAACATAGCCAACTTCTTTATTTTCCAAAACCACTGAAACATTGCATGATCACTATTTTCTTTATTTTCTCTAGAATCATTTACTCAAAGTTATTTACATTCATAAATTTTATATAATATTTTTAAATATGCATGAACTCATTTTTATTTCAAAAATTTATTTTTCAAAGTGATCTTAAATCTTTTTGCTTGTTGTGAATATTACTGGGTCATTTAGTCATGATTGTTACATCAAAACAATGCATTAGATGATTCTCTTTACATTCATTTCATATTTAACCAAAAAGTGGTAAACTATAGTTACTGAACTATTGTCAGACTTATATATTCAAGTTTAAATTGAATTTTAAATAGTAGTATTTTTATATGCTATTCAGTGTTCTTTATTCATTAAGACCAATATTCAGAAACTAATCAGAGAAATAGAAGGCATTACAATTTGGTGCATATTGATTACTTATGCTTAAACAGATGGATCTGGAGTGGAATGATGTAGAATGAATTATTATTGCTAATGCAAGTTTATGACTGCTTTTAAATCTTTGATACATAAATAAATCCACCTATATTTTTTGACACAATATCATTATGACTTTAGTTGAGAGACTAGGTTTAAAAATTACTTTACTGATAATAATAAAATAATTACAGTAAGGAAGCTCATTTGTTTCTATATTTAGAAAATAAACAGACAGCTCAGTTGGTAGAGTGTTTATCTTAAATTTGATATTCAAAAATCTAAAGGTGTGAGTTTAACTTCTAAGCGAATATTGTTACTGTGCATATAGGTCAGCAACACCTGAAAAACAGTGGGAAATAATACTACTTGAAATATTGTGTAATTATTAAAATAATTGTATGTATTGTTTTTCAAGGTGTTCAATATCTTTTGCATTAGAAGGAGAGTGGGTTTTTTTTTAAGAAAAAACAAAAATTTGTATTTTATCGTTTGTGAAAAATATTCATTTTAAAAATTAAGATGATATCAAGCAAAAAAAAAAGGGGGCTAAGTAATACAATTACATTTTTATCAGTTAAAAAACTTTATTTTTCTAAAATATAGAATTAAATACTTTATTCAATAAATAAAAAAATTATTTTCTAGTCTGACAATAAATAAAATAACCCAGGTATTTTGAATATTTAAAAGAAAAACATGAAGATATTAATAATTCTATTTATTAGCAGAATTAATGTTCTTGCCTCACAAATGTGAGGATGGGTTCATGTAAAAGACATGCTATAAAAATAATATCAAGGATAAATTAATAAAAGATATTGTCAGTGTATTAATTAACAATAAAATTTATACCCTATTTTTTATGATTTCAAGGAATTTTAATAAAAAAAATAAATTGAAAGTTTGTAAACCTAAAATTTATTTAATCAGACTTAACACTTTAGATATATTTTATGCTAATATTTATTAGTCAGGTGAAAAATCTTGACTTCCATGGGGAACAATATTGTCTTTTCTTGAGGATCTTTCAATTCTTTATTCTACTAAATTTTTGATAAATCTGAAAATATTATTCAAGTGCTGTGGTTTAAGCTATGTTATTATTTATAAAATTAGTTTAGTATAATGTTCAAGAAATCAAATGCTTTAGTCTAACAACTCTGAAATTTTTAACATAATAAAGAATTATAATCAAAATTTACAGCCAAAGTGATATTATCTTGAGCTATACTGCAGACTGCTTCACAAAATTTTATGAAGTTAAATAAATAAATAAATAATCATATTGTTAGTTGCTTAGAAAGTTATCTAATGCATGGAGATTAATGCACTGACTGTGTTCATCAGTTATATTCAGTTTATGAAAGTGAGATGTTTTTAATAATTTTTTCAGCTGAAAGTAATTCTGAAAATCTTACCAATTAAGTCAATTAATCTCCCCAATTTTCAAAACTCCGAACAGAGAATAATAACCATCTTTTCATATAAAAAGCCTTATTACTGTTTAATACTTAATAAGAAGTCAAAATTAAGAGTGAAATACAATAAAAATACTAAATTATATGTCCAAAAAAGTTATCTAATTTGTGATAAGGTGATGCATTCTTCATTTGGCATTAATGGAGAAACTCAGTACAGATTATGTACTAAAAATTTTAGATATCACTAAGAAATTATTGCTAAAATATCAAATGTTATTCTTACATAATGAAATTAAAAGTGGGGTATTCAGTTAAAAATATTTTACCATAATTTAGCAAGGTAAGGAAATTCTTTGCTTTTACTATGCTATGTTAAATCATAACTTGAACTATTTTTAGTTTGCATTAATAATTTTTTTACTCTAAAACTATATATTTTAAAGAGTTATAGATTATTCAAAAACTTTTATTCTTTAAAGATTTAAGATGCTGGAATCGCCCCATCCTACCCCATAAGATTTCTTCAATGTAATTATAACTGTTTGTATATTGTGCTATCATTTAAAAGTTTAAATAATCTATATCTTAAAAACAAAAATCTAAAACTCAAGTGTTAATTATTTTATATTTCTATTAAAGATGATTTTATTGTCAAATCATGAATAAGTCAAAATTATATATTCTTATTATTGATACTATTTAAATTTTATAAATCATATAAACACTTATGATTCTTGTAAATAAAATATTAAACTTTGTTCATTTTTCTTTTAAAAAATGCTGAAATGGTAATTTGTAATATAATCCACAATTAATTATTTTTTAAAGCAATGCAAATCTAAATGTTTACACTGTTTATTATAATGCTTAATATGCCAATTTACACAAATTTAGATATGGTTGCATACTATCATTATATGTATTTTACTAGTAATCAGAAAAGACAATGAATGAAGATAAAAATAAATTAAGGAATGATAGCAAAACTCTGTGACCTTATATATGTATATGACTCTATATTTTTAGAGAAATGTAAATAGAGTTCAGATGGGATTATAATTAGCCATGAATAAGACAAAGATTATGATGAAAAGAAGAGCAATTTATTTTAAAACTGATAGTAAGGAGATCAAATAACTGATAGTTTTTGGCTCATTGGATCATTCATTTGCAGCAAAAAATCTATTAAGTTAAAAAATTTAGAATGACCCTGAGCAAGGTTAATATAAATATCTGAAAAAAATCTTTAGACTCAAAATACAATTTAAAAATAAAAATGAAAAATTGTGTAGGCTATGGTATTTCCTACTATTCTCTATGTGTAAAAAATTGGCTTTCGAAAAAGAAAGAAGTAGGAATGTTTTTGGATCATGGCACCAGTAAAGACTTTTGAGAATATATGGAACAATAAATAAGTTAATCTTGAATTTAAGTTTACTTGAATTTTCATTTAGACAAATGACCAGTATGAAATTATATTATAATTAAATTCCTGAGCATAATTTAAAACAATTTAATTCATTAGGACAAAGTAAAAGAAAATGATCACAAGTAAACTTCAATATTACATAATAAATGTATATTGAAATCACACAAATAGATACAATATTCTATGAAGAAGGGTTTCATACAATCATCAAAAATCAATATCAAGTTCATGTAATAATAATAATAACAAATGCACCAATTATAAATGAATGCGAAAAACAAAAAGGAAAATATTGATTTCTATTAAAGCAAATTCATTTTATACTTATAGAAGTTTCTCAAAAATATAATAAAGTAAAATCTTATTAATATTTATGCACATATCATCAAATAAAAAAGGTAGTCTAGTTATAAAAATATTTAATTTTGTCTTCTTTTTGATTCATTATTATGAGAATATGATTTGGCATTAATTTATATCACATTATTTGATACTAACTGAGTATCTCATTCCCAGAATTCCAAATATTCATTTGACTTTTCACACTTTTCAATGTCACATCCATGAATATGATGATAAAGTTCATCCACTTCAATTCTCATTATTTTACTGTACTTCCTCAATATATCTTTCTAAGGATTATGTACATTTCTTGTAAACAAGAATTACATCTTAATATAGCAATTCTTTAATTATAAGATCATTTTTATGATTCAGGTGACCAATTTGATTAATTACTTGTATATTTCTCTAGCCATTCATAATAAATCTCAAAATCTTGCCTGATCAATTCATTTGGAGTTTCAGGAAAAAACTATGATTGAACAATACTAATTGAAGCATTTGTCATACAAGAAAAATTTCTTGACTGCTGGTCCATTGTTGATGACAAGTACATCATGAAGATAAATAATTTTTACCATCTTTATTATCAATTGCTCTCTTTATTAAAGTAATCTATGTCTTCTTCATACTTACCACAAATAGCCCCTTTTTACTTTGTGTTTTTAAATTTCCTAATACTTATCTTGTTCATTTTCAGCTTTAAGTGTGATGGTATTTGCATATCTAGGTTGAGAATGTAAACATATTATTAAAAATAGTTTCCCAAATTTCAGAAATTTATCTATTAGCTGTAAGAAAAGCTCAAGACAATTTTTTTTTCAGGATTTATTAGATGTAGTTCATTAACATCTCTGCTGAATTAAAGACAGCCATCAAAAAATAGAAAAGATGAAATTGACTTGATGATATAATACTAAAAACAACTGAAAATCGGTGAATCTTTTGGCTATAGTAAAATAAAAATTAAGAACTAATTTATCTGGTTTCTTTTTTTAAAATAAAAATTTCACAATTGTGGAGTCTACTCTTATATAGAAAAGTTAGTAGCAGAAATGTTAGCTAAATTATAAAAACTTATTTATAAAAACCTCTTCTGACTTTCCTAATTGTATTGTTTTTTCATGCAGAAGCAAAATCTTATTATTCATTTTACCTTGTAAATATTCTTTAATTCAATACAATTAGCTTAAAATACAATATACGTATATATAATGCCTACATGAAAGTTTACGTGAATCAG
The DNA here is from genome assembly GCA_028023455.1 of Epiperipatus broadwayi. Lineage (NCBI taxonomy): Eukaryota > Metazoa > Onychophora > Udeonychophora > Euonychophora > Peripatidae > Epiperipatus > Epiperipatus broadwayi. The sequence continues at coordinate 24,410 of JAQFVV010006616.1, forward strand.
ACACATATAATTTCAGGCGTATAAACACTTAAAAGATTGTAATAAATGCTTTAAGCTAATAAAACAAACTTTCTAAACCTTATTTGTTTTACAAATAACATTTCAGTAATTTGCCAATGGTTAAAACCTTCCCATTTGTGCAACTAATAATTAATTCTTGATTTTCTTTTGTTTAAAATAAGATAGGAAGAATAAAACGCTAGAACCTCAGAAACGAAGATTATTTCAAATAACTGATGTAGCGTTCATCTGTGTTTACCATCTTATATTTTCCTTTTGATATTTATCTAAACAGAAATATCTTTGAGCTTCATTTCACATTTAAATATTCTTTTTAATTACAGAGGCAAAAAAAAAAAAGTTCATATATATGAAATTTAGGTCAACTTTATTCAAATTTCAAGTCAGATCAATTTTCCACAGACAAAAAATAAAAAAGAGAGCAAATACAATGGCATTATGGGAATTTTTCTAAGAGGTTTTTTTTTTCCATAATTTAATCTATGTTTCTTTTAATGTAGTTTACATTACTTAAGGCAATATTTTTTTATTTAAAGTAATGTATTAAAAATGAATTGATTCAAACGGTTCAACATAAAAAGAAATAAATTTAATCACTGAAAGATAATACTTTAAATAGATTTAATAAAAAGTAACAACACAATCTGATTTTCTTTTATTATAAATGCATGATTTATACATTCGCATAGATTTTTTTTAATGAATATTTTTTTATTAAAATTATATGTATGTGCATGTTTAAAGTTTGAGTTGGGATAACATAATTAATATTGAGAGTTATATTAAATTAAATAATTAATTAGTCAGGAATTCATAGAAAAACATTTTAACATTTCGTACACAAAGTTGATCGGAAAAGCAATGAAGGCATGCAAGCATATGTATAACTCCTTTCATGGAAGCTTTTGTAGTGTCATAGTAGTAATAAATTTTAAAACTTGCTGCGCTATGCTAGCAAATACTATATTCAGCAAAAACAAAAGTTATCATGCATGAGTGTTAAAACGGATAGAAAGACCTACTAATAATTGCACTAGAGATGATTTTTGTGATGACTATGTAAACCACTCATTAATCATAAATATACTCTATATAGAACATGAACTCTGTTTATTTGATATTTTACATGCTATCTTTTAACCTTTTTTTTTTTCAATAACTTTTTTCTTGTTGAAGATTTTCTCCAATGTATTGTATTCTCTGCCATATCTTCCCAATGAAAACAAACACTAGTGAATTCTTTTAAAGTGGCGCTGAGATAATCTTTACATGGTAAACAGACCTTTTCCATAAGTCAAAATAATAATAAAAAGAAACAAAAAAGAAAGAGAGAGAGAAATGTGTTATATATGTAGTTAAAAGATAGAGATGTAAATTCACAAGCTCACAGTCTGCTGTGACAGTTGGTACATGGAGATGGCTACAGCATAAGAGGTTCATAACAACAGAGTTCTACTCTAATATTTATAACTGAAGATAGTAAAAAAATGAGGTAAGCAATAATAAACCATTACGAAAAGTGACGAGGTATTACTGCTGGGGTTTAGCATTTTATTATCTAGGATTACCTTACTTATGTCTGGGAAAATGGAAAATATATTATAAATTTCCACAAGAAATAGCAAAGTTTCAAAAAAAAATTTATATGGGTAAATTACTTAGAGATATGAATGATCCCACCATTATTTTTTTCCGTGCAATTAATAATAAAAGAGCACTAATTTAAAATATTAAAATAAATAATTTTGGGCATTAACCAATGGCAGGAGCAGATTATTGGATCTTTACATTCTAGACAAAAAAAAAATGTGGTGCTTTTTCAAAAAGAATTTAAAATATATATAATTACTTGTTTTTCAAATGGAAGTTCAGAAACTATTTTACTCTTTTATAGTTTATTCGTAATAATTTTAACAATTTTAGGAAAAAAAAATATATGTACTTTATCAACTTTTTCTCCTTCTAATTTTTAAATCCATAAAATATTTTTATATTTTCAGTATTTTTTAATCATTATCATTTTCAAATGACAGTAAAAATATTTCATTTGACACCATTGAATAACCATTAATTCGTTTCGCTGCACGATTTAGTAGAGTGATAGAATGATGCTTAAACTTCATGTGAACTTCTGAGCAATAAAATATTTGATTATTTTGCTATTTGATAAAGAACTATTTTCATTGGTTGTCATAAAAATTTTAAAGCAATCCATAAACTTGATAGCTATTTTGATGATTATTTAATTATAAATCTACAAAATTTTTATAAAAACAATACAATTATATCATCAAAGAATTGCATTCTTTTAATATCCAAAGTAATTTCATCTTCAAGAAACAATTCCAATTTATGTAACATTTATTTTAGACTATTTGAATTTTGTAATTTTTTTAATCATATGAAAAACGTAAGATATGTTGAAAGGAGTACATTTGTTCAAATTCTGCTTTAATTAATAGATAAAAATATTTCTGATCAAAATAATATTAAATATATATGTACTAATTTCTTTTTAGGGATACTGAATTCATTCTTAATAGCTCTATAATAAAACTCAGTCTTTTTTTTTTCAGATTAATAAAACTAGTTTTGTTCTTTAAAAGTTCTATTGTTTTAACTATCAACATTATTTATAGCAATACTTTGATATCAATCTAATTAAATTTTGTCCATTTGTTCTCTCATTGTTTGTTTTTTTTAATTATAACTACTTTTCAAATTTGATTCACATGTATACTGTTTCATCCAATTTTAAATGAATTCTTCACTCAGACCGTATGCCTTTTTTTTATTTAGTCTTTGAATAAAAGTAATTTGATATATATATATATTATTGTTTACATTAAAACTCTTATATTTGTGCTAGTACATAAATTGTATATGAATATACATTCCTATAAATTATCAAAATTCAATTGTATATTTACCAACCATTTATATCGGAATATAAATACTTCAAAGCAAGGTTTTGTTTATTTTTTTTTTTTAGATTTGTTTATTTATACTTACATTTATTTTCTTTTATTTATACTCTTTTAGCCTTTGCACATAATTAATTTTTCACATTTTTAGTGGCTAAATGCATTTTCAAGTTAAATAAAAGCTATATTTTGATTTCAGTTTTTGATTTTATCTTAAACCTTGATCTTTAAACAAATAAAATGCAATATATTGCTGTGCCCATTCTATGTAAAATGTTAATCCATTAATAACATGCTTTAAATACAAATAATTTTACTGCATAGATTTTTTTTACTATATTTATATAGCAAAGGAAATTGCATACAATAATAATAATAAAATAATTATAAGTTATTCAGGAGGTTAAGCAAAGTTCAAATCTAAAGTAACAGGCTGAAATCAATACTTTCATTCAATTGATCAAAATTATATACATTGTTTTTTTGTAACCAGAAATCAATTCACAATTTGTTAGATCTTGATTTTGACACTCTTACCACTATATTAAGCCACACAGAGAATACCAATTAATTAACAGTGCCAAAAAAGAAAAAATATACAGCTATTGAAACTTTATATTTCATACTAACATTGAATGATCTCTATAAACAACATAAATTTCAAATGTAACTGTAATAATCAGCTAAAATATTTAACTGTAAAAGAACTTAATCTATTAAAATTTTATAATCACAAAGTATGATATTTATTAGATAATTTTAAAGAACAAAATAGATTGAATATTGAATATATCCAAATTGCAATAACTTAATTTTTAAAAAATAGCTTACATAAAAAGTATAAATTATTCTGAGTTTGCTTGTTTGCATACTGTTACCTTTATTCTGTATATTTGAACAATTATCATAATTCTGGTTTTTGTAATGATTTAGATTTAATGTCAAATTCTAAGAAAACTGCTTTTGTTATGTAAAATTATGATTCATTTCTGATACTTCCACTTTCTGAAATAAGATAAAATGTTCTTGTATTTTTAAATCCTGTTGGTTTATGTTTACAAATAATAGTATAAATTACAATTATTATTTTTTACTAATATTGGAAGTGCAGTTCCAAATTTATTTCAGCTCCCTACTTTCTCTTGGTGGATTGTGAATTAATAGATAATAGTTTATGTTTTGTTTATAATACTTTGTTCATAATATAGTAAGCATTGTTTATGTATTGACTTGCAAATGTATATTATGTTTTGATGCACATACATACAAGTACAAGACTTTTTAATATACATATATAAACTAAAGATTTTAGTCCAAATAAAAATTTTAAAAAGTAAAGCAGTTATGAATAATAAATTATGAGAGCATATATTTATTAATTATGTGTGTATATTTAGTCACTTTTTCATATTCCTTCAAAGTAATAATAGTTTTTTAAAATTTTATCAGAAACATAGTAACACAACCTAATTATACAGCAATCATAGACACCATAAATAGCTTGGAATTATTCATTTTAAATTTTTGGATAAATTGTTCATACAGATCTAAAACATTCTGGTCATCTATGGGAATGTTCTTCCAATTCATATCTTTTATCCATAAATTTGATGCCTTTTCACTTTACACTAAAAATGCTCTCTTAACATAATTATTACTCAACAATTTCAGGAGAATTCTTTATAACTTCTCTTAAATTTTGGAAAGATAACTTTATGCTTAAAAAATATTTCATTAAATGAATAACCTTTAGAAGTAAAAAAAAAAATCTAAATGTTTTCACGATTACTTAGATTAGAGTGAACAAAAATTGGTTTAATGGTTTGTGTGTAATGTTAAAATGACAAAACTTGAGAATTCAAGATTTACTGAAAGTATTACAAAACAAAAAATTGCTGATGCCAGATTATAGATAATACAGACTCATAAAATTGACTAAATTGATGAATTTTATTATTTTTGTTTACTTATCTGTTTTTTTGGGGGGGATAAACTATAATTGAAATAGTATAGGTTGACATAACAGATATCAAGAGTCCATTCTGATAAAAAACATTTAAATTTCATAACATGTTTGACAATCATGATACAATGATACATACAACTGATGTCATCAAATAAATTATTTAAATTTGCATCTTTTTAGTGCAATTTGTTGCATCATATTTTTGGGGAAAAAATGAGGCAAATAAATTTTTGCATGTTGAATACATATTTAATTAAATATTTATTTAAAAATCCAGAAACTTCATATTTTAATGAAAGTTTATTTGGAAAATAACAAAATGCAAGATTCTAAATATCTATATGTAATATAGTATTACATATGTGATCTTTTACAATTTCCCTATGCTCTTTTCTTTAATAAGGTAGAATATAACACTTAAGCTTATTGCTTGTTTTGGTTAAAATCTATGATTAATTTCATTCCATTTAAAACAGTTTTGTATAGGTATAGGTAAATTTTTAATATGAAATAGCTGATAATATGTTACAAATGAATTTGCTATTGTTTTAAAAGATGATAAAACTGTTTCATTTGATTAAAAAGTTTGCATAAAAAAAAATTATTTTTTTTTTTTTTTTTTTTTTATTAAAAAAAAACAAAAAATTTTTATTATTATTAAAAAAGTAAAAAAAAAAATATATTATTTTATTTAAATTTAGTAAAAAAAATAAATATGTTTAAAAGTTCCATTTATAATAATATGTTATTAATATTAACAATATCCTGATAGTGATTGTTGAAAAATATTAAAACTGGTTCTGAAAAGTTTCATTTGATCTAACATTTGTCAGTTTAAATGATAGGAAAAAATCAAACTAAAATACGGTTGCAGATATTTATTAGTTCAAAATCATTGCTTGGTTTAGTCATCTTGTTTAGATATTGTTGTTTAGTTATGAGCAAACATTCTGTTTTCCAATTGAAGAAAACCTTTTCAATTTTTTTTGCTTTCACTAAGTGTTCATTCTTTAATTAATTTTATTTTCAATTTGTACTTGCAGATAATTTTGAGATGCATTTTGAAATAATGTCATTGTTTATTATTATTTCACAAGCCACAATTGTATATCATAAATGATGGTTAGTTAAATATCAGAATGTAATATTAAGTCTTTCTATTAATTTCAACTTCATTACACACACACACATACACACGTATATATATATGTGTGTGTGCGTGTGTGTAAATAAATCATCCTCTTCCAAGCTATGAATTACAAGAATTCTGAATGTTGAACAAAAGATCAGAAATAGAAAGAATCCACCCATTCTTGGAGCTCTGATGTTTATAAGCATCCCTTTGTCAACATTGTTGATAAGTCAAAGTGAAATTAATTTATCAACCACATAGAATATGGCACTAAAGAGTAATTAAACTCATACTTATTTGTACAAAGCTGGAGACAAAATCTCACTTATTTGACACCTTGATCATGATCATTAAATAAAATTTAATATATAAACTTTAAATTAAACATAGCTCAATGTATATGTAAACAAAGTGAGTATACTAAAATCCCAACTAGGCTATGAATTACAAACATTCTAAATTAATTTCACCCCAAATTACCAATAATGTTGACAAAGATATGCTTATAAATATAAGAACTCCAAAAATAAATGAATCAATTTTATTCTTGATCCTTTGTTCAACATTTAGAGTGCTTGTAATTCATAGCCAGATGGAGAGTGATTTACTCCTTTTGTTTACAATACCCTGAGCTAAGTTTAATTTAAAGCTTATATATAATATAAAAAACTCCGTCAGATAGTGAAAATTATTCTATACAAATAAAGCATGATAAACAGAGCAGCCAAAATGCAAAAAACATTAATTATAAACAACAATTTGCCAAGCGCTTTCAGTACTGTATATCAGAATCATGGCAACATATTGGAACTAAATGTTTAATATTCCAGTACAGAAAGCACTTAGCAAATTGTTATTTATAATTGTTTTTTTTTTTTTTGCATTTTGGCTGCTCTGTTATCATGTTTTATTTGTGTAGAATAATATATATATATAAAACAATTTTATAGGCTTTTAGATATAAATATCAATAGTTTTAATAAGAATTCTCTAATGTATTTTATAAGTAAATTTTAAATTTCAACTATTATGTAGCAAAGCAACAATTAAAAAATGACATTCTCAAGTGAAATCAAAACACTTAGTAATATCATTTATTTGTCTAATACATATTATAAACCAAAAGTGAATCCACTTTTATTTTACCTCATAGATTATGTGAAGGAATAGATAGAACAATATATATATATATATATATATTGTACCGGTCAAAATCATGTATTCATTCAACAAGACCTAAAATCCAAGCAAACAAATATCCATCTAGTATGTGTGAGATCCATAAGTCAAGAACAATACCAAATATCAACCTATTTTCTAGTGCTCCAGCATCTATGACTACATGAACAATGCTTTTGATGATACTGATGAGTTTTATTCTCACTCCGTCCTAGCTAGAGTTCAGGGTTCACATGCGACTTAATACAACAGATTTACATTTCATTAATTAATACCTATCTAAATTTATTACAATTACAGAACAGTGTGGAGTATACCTGACATTGATTGATTGATAATTTAAATAAGTAAAAAAGTGGATTGATTTGAATTGCAATAATAATAACTTCATGGCAAAAATGAGTTTACACCTATAAAAATCTTATAGTGAATAATGACAAATCGAGATTTCAAATTAAATATAATTTATATTTATTAGACATCTAAGTGTCATCATACAAAATACATCAATGTTTGTCTTACACAACTTGATTATACATATTGGACTCAATAATTTAAAATTCATTACGTAAATCAGATAAGATTGCAATTAATAAATATTACCATATTTCAATTTAGCAAGCAACTGCGATCCATTTAAGACACAAATTAGATTTTGATATGGTCAAAATATATTTGTTTACTAAATATAAACAGTTGGTTAAATGGTCTGCTGAGTATAAATCAGCAATAATCCATTATTTTAGCCCTCAACAAACTTATAAATTGAAGAAAATAATTCTATTTTCTTCCTCCATATACATATATAGACAACTGAATATGAATGAATTGCATTAGACCATTATTATATTTAAACAGTTTGTAAGTTATGAATGTGGAAAAACAAATGTTTATCTTACATAAATCACAATTCTATATTATATGTGATTAATTAATGAACTGGATTGGCTAATGAGAAATGTGCCATCACAGTAGAGAGAGCATTTCAGATTCATAAATAGAGAATAAATAAAGAATGCTAAAGGTGGTATGACATTATGGCTACAATAAAAGGACACATAAGATCATTTACGATCCTCAAAGAGGCTTTGCTAGGAGAAGTCAATGAATGAGAGGACATTCTGGCATGCTGGCCAAAGCATATATCTGCATAACATTAAAAGTTGATGTGCTGGGATGGTTGATCCACGTGTGCCGATGAACATGTTAATGGCAGTACTTGGAAAATGGGAAATCCCTCATAGAAAATACATCTACTTTTAATGGAAACTACAATTATTAGATTAGTCATAATTAAAATTCTGCAAGTCATGAGAGTTATGTAGCAAAGCAAGAACAATAATGATAAATGAATAATTGTAACCATAAAGTACGTAATTACCGTATACACACACATATATATATATATATTATGTGCAAACAAATGTGAATTCAATTCTGATTTAAATAATTAGCTCTCTAGCATAATGGAATGTCCACAAAATCCAGGGCAATAAATGAATTTTAAAAAAGTATAATATAAAAGAAACAGTGAGAATTAAAAACAAATTTAAAGGAGTAGATTGTTTTCCCACATATTCAAACTTTAAAATCTCTCATGGCTTAGACTTTATAGACAAACGATGTTTATATAACAAAACATTAAAATAAACCCTATATAAAAAAAATTCACTTTTGATGAGATTTTACAAAATTCTGCATGATAATTAATAGGCACTAAAGATCAAACACAAGTGAGATATACAATGTAAATACTGATAAAAATTAATTTTAAAATCTCTATAATAGATTTTACCTAAAGAGGTAAGTTTGGTTTAGAAAAATGTGATGGATTTTGCTTAAATAATTTAAATTTATTTAAACGCATATTTACATTTTCTTTTGAGAAATGATTAAGGGTAAAGGTTAATTGATGAATAGGAAACTTAAAATTTTAAGACTATTCCTATCATTTAAATCATTTCCAAAATAATGAACATACAAAACTAAATGAGTTTCATCTATTAAGTGCTTAATGGAAAATCTACATCTCCTGCAATAATTTTGACGGAGAAAATAAACTAGAGTTGTAATATGCTCTTTGAGTTTTGTATTTAACTTGGCAACTTAACCTAAGTCAACATTAAAATAAATAAATTGCTGTATCAAAAACATATGGAGTTCTACTAAGATTAAAACGGTAAGATTTTATGGAAAATAAAGTTAATGACGTATTTAAAGAAAGTTGTATAGACATTACATATAAATATTTTAGAGTGAATAAATGAGAATAAACTAATCATAGATTAATATTAATTTAAAACCAATGTTGTCAAAAGATCAGAGGCTTGCAGCACACAGGGTTACCTCAAAACATAGCTAGAGACAGACTTCATTAAGGCAGGTTTTCTCAATGCAGTTTGTATCACGGGCTAGATGTTGACATTGTGATCGGCTAAGTACAGGGGTGAACAGCCTTCTTTTTATCCTGACATTATTTAGATGAAACTTAAACTGGCTTGAAGTAGGGTCATTCTGAGAACAAGATTCTAATTGATTCTGATAGCCAAAATTTAGCTATTTATATGATTCAGCCCTGCTTTATACAGATTCAATATACATGATGTTTATTCATGATTTCCCCACTGTGAACCATGTTTTCTTAGTGGCCTCTTCTATTGGTCAGTTTCCCTGAGGATAGAAATTCTTACACTGAGATTGGACATGCCCTAAGGGTTTATTTGCTAATTAAAAAAACAATAACACAAATCTAATTTTCATATTAATTAAATTTTATAAGTCATCGTATTAAACAAAGTCTATTGAATTTGAGCTTTGTAATAAAAATTAAATAATAATAATAATAATAATAATAATAATAATAATAATAATAATAATAATAATAATAATAATAATAATAATAATAATAATAATAATAATAATAATAATAATAATAATAATAATAATAATAATAATAATAATAATAATAATAATAATAAAGAAGTTTATTCACAAAAATTTAAGAAATTTGTTATATTCTATAAATAAGAAATTTTATAATGTGATAGCTTGTAACACTTAGTTTAATAAGATTTTAATAACTTTATAAAGCATGACAAATTACAAAGATTGCCTTAAAAATATTGAATTGACTGTTTTATATACTATTTGGGTACATTTATTAAAATAAAATATAAAATATTATAACTTGACTAAGTAGAAAATGAACTTTAATGAAAAAAATCTTAAAACATTTGTCATACTTTATACACATCTGAGAATATGTTTACACTTATTGCCCATTTATTTTATACATAATTAGTAATAATAACACAAATAGTCAAATATTATAGCTTATAAGTACTGATGATAAATTATACATATACTACCACTTCAAGCAAGACTGGTGTCAATTAATATATGAGATGGGGTTCAAACTCATACTAGGGCTGATGACATTGGCACTAGGTGAAGCAGAAATATGTGCTATAATATTTCCAACTTCAATATATATAATTAAGAAATAACTTTTAATACTAAAACCTGAATTCATTTATGTGCTATTTTATTGTGCTTTATTGGAATATGTTAGAAATGATAATACATTTATTTTATTTGGGATCATGAGCTCAGTAAATGTTGGCGAGGATGATGCATCTATCGCTGAAGGAGTTGGATATGTACATGCACAGAAGGAATGGATAACTTACCTTAAATTGATATTTTAGTTGATATTAAACAAATTGTTATTATCCTGGAGGAAAGTGAGAGAAATATAGACTGTAAACATCTTTTAACAACAGGATAGATATTTTTTATGATTTTTCCAGATTTGAAAGTTGACAATTATTTTTTTATTATTATTAATTTACATGTCAAGGAGGAGAAAAGTGAGGCAGAACTTTGAACAAGGACTGTTGCTTAGCAACCATGCAAATCATTATAGCCAAACTTATCAGCAGAATTTCAATGAAAGATTTATGGGAAGAGAAAATATATATAATTTTGAATTTTATTATTAGTTCTTATTTATTAATTCTAAAAAAAATAATATTAACATTAAAATTAAGATTTGTTTTTGTATTTTGTTTTATATTAGATAAGTTGAACTAATAGACATTTTGATTATCATAATCTTAATTTTAAAATAGGTTAATAATTTTTAACTTTGGAAACATTTTTTTTTTAAGTATGATATTTTATAATGAGCATTGTATGAATGGAATTTATGATTTTTCATTGCTATGTATTGGATAACAGAAGATATCCAAATATGATTATAATACTATTTAATCACATAGGTAATTTTAATTATTTTAAATATTATATGGTATAATTTTTTTTCAAATTGCTTAAGATTTAAATATTTATATTATGCTGAAGAAATGAATGGATATAAGGATATGTGAATTAATAACACATACAAATTTTATTGAATAGTATAAGCAATAAAATAAAAATATGCATATATTTTGATGGTAAAGTTATGATTTTATTCATTGTTATAATTTTATATGTTTTGCAAAGTTAAACAATATTACATTTATTTTAAAATATATGAATATTAGTAGTATATTTGTATCAAAGTCATTTGCATTTGCAGCAGAGCTTAAGTGTTTAAAACTATTTCTTTAAATGTTCATAGCTTTTGATGAATCTAAAATGTTAGTTTTGTTTATTATTGGGAATAATTGTTCAGTTTATTTGATGATGTGCATTGTTTAAATCTATATAGAATTTTTATATGGTAGTGAACAGGGGAGTAGGAAATGAAACCCTGGATGTGTATATTTTTAAAGTATGTCAAGAAGATAGGAAGATTAGCCTACATATTATTGAAGTAGATAAATACAGTTAATAAAGTCCTGTATTATTGTATTTTATTTTCATGGACAGTGTTGGTTATTTGTATTTTAATAGTCTATAAGTGCTAAAAAAGAATCAAGACATTATTTTCTATGGGTATTAGATTGAGTCATATCTAATATTTCACACTGCTTTCCATGAGAATTAGTGAATTTATTATTATACTATTGAGCCATTACTCTAGTTATTCATTCATATCCTATACATTATATCGCTATCTTAATTTCATTGGTTGCATCGTGGTGTTTTGTATTGTGACAGTAGAATAATGAATAAACTTAGAATGATGAATTATTTTAAATTAGCTGGCAAGATAGGTTTTAAATTAAGTTGAAGTACAAATGATCTTGAATATTTAATACTGGTTATGCAAATGGTAAAGGAATCATGGCTATTTTAAATATTTTAATATTTTGATATTTTTCGATTTTTTCATAAAATCAATAATATTGTAAAGAAATGCATATTTTCCAAGAAATATCAGAAGGAGTAACGTGAAGTGTAATTATGAATGTTTATTTATTTTATTTAATTTTATATTTTTGTGTGAACCTGTAAACATATGATAAAGCTTAGAATGGTACCAAGCAAAGTATTTTAGTACATGAATAAATATTATTTCACTGATTTATATTTTATGAATAGAAAACGAATGCAAAATATATTTTTGTTTAATTAAAATATTGTATAAAATATCTTATTTTATATTTCATGAAAATAAAAAATAATACTGTTTTATTTATCTAATTGATAATGAATCTAACATAATTTTGAGAAGTAAATATTGAAATTTTGGGATCTGTATTACTAATAAATAAGCCAGAGTGAAGGCTTATACATTTGTGATTTTTCTGTTTGGGTAGTATGTAATCTAATTATTTTTATATATAATTTTTTAACTTTTAGTATTCTATTTGTTAGCTTTAGTAATATTTAACTGTAGATTTATTGTATAAGTTTTGTTTGTGAACTTAAATAAATTTGTTAATGTTGTTTTATAAAACTTTTGTCAGTGTTATTTATTGATCTATTCACTTCCACAAGACCTGATCTACAGAAATTTAAAATTGAGGATATAACATATTTTGCACATAATAAATGAAAATGATTTATTTAAATAATTGTTATTCAGAATATGATACTGAAATATCTCATTATTATAATATTATTTTCTAGTCATAATCAATTATTTAAATTACTGCCATATAATTGAATATATTTCTTATTGCCCATTGTTCAGATTATACCATATCTTTAACATGCTACATGAGAAATAAAAGAATAGGTTTATTATTGTTATTATTATTATATTTTATCTGATTATTAAATAGTAAATATAATACCAAATTATTAATTAGATTAAGTGTAGGAATATTATCTTTTATTGTTATTATTATTGTGAGGTGTAGTTGAATATGATGCAAAATCCCTCATCATATTTAGTGACAGGATTTTTCAATCAATTTGTTGATTTATTTTATAGAACCTGAGATGTTAATAATAAAAATTATAATTTATTTAATATTATATTTAAATTATTTAATATATTTTAAAGTCTTAAGAATGCTATAGATTTATATTATTATTTGAATAAAAGGGGGATAGTGTTCTTATGCCATTGAGATTATGTTCTTAAGGAGATATTCTTAATGTTTACCAACTACTGTACCTTATGCTAAATGTCTCATGATTATTATTAGCATATTATTAATTATTTATTTAGTCAAACCATATATTATTAAATATTAGATTTTGATCTAGTCTAATGGTACAAATTATCTTAAGATATTGTTAGTACTTATTTCTTGATATATTAAGATCAGACCTTAGCTGGAAGATTATTTATAAATATAAATTGATTGTATTGGTGAGGGTACAATATATATATCATTAAAATCAGTCAGCACTTAGATAATTCCAATATTAATAATAATCAACAAATTCAAGCTGTTGTCAAAGTAACCTCCTTTAAACAATAAAGGAGAAATATCACCCTTATTTATGGTCCATTATTTTTATATAGATACTACTAGAGAGATTGAAATTATTGATACAAAAAAGTTTACATAAACCAATGCAGATTAATAAATAGTCAATTATAATATTACAAACTGAAATTATAATTTTCAAATTGCACCCAAAGTATTACTTAAATAATAAGTGTAATAGTGCTCAAGGGTAAATGGGTTTATAAGTAATCATTAAAATCACTCAACACTTATACAATCCAATGTAACAATGAACAATTTCAACCTGTTGTCAAGATGATCTCCTTTAAACTATATATATATATATATATATGTCAACAGATGGCGTTCTACCAAAAACACCGTCAAGCATATTTCATTTACATAAACGTCAGAGAATGCATTCACTATCTCTAACTTTAATTCCCCTTTCAGATCATGATTTCAAGCTATTTGCTATCATCAGTGAAAGACAGAAATAAGAACTAGATCTAAACACAAACTCTGAGCATTTATGAAACAGTTTCTATTCAGTTTGCAAGCATGAATTTTTTAGACACGTTAATGTCTTCGAACTCAGCATAGCAAGCCAGATAGCTACATGGGTCTGATATCAGTTCAGCATCACCACATAGTAGAAGCCTCTGCAATATATGTCATTGCAAGAAAGACCTCAAAGGTACATTTATGAAAAACAAAATCAAGTTAAAAACTTGTTAACGCTTGTATTTATGTCAAAGATGGCATTCTACCAAAAACACCGTCAAGCGTATTTCTTGCTGAGTTCGAAGACATTAACGTGTCTAAAAAATTCACACTTGCAAGCTGAATAGAAACTGTTTCATAAATGCTCAGAGTTTGTGTTTAGATCTAGTTCTTATTTCTGTCTTTCACTGACGATAGCAAATAGCTTGAAATCATGATCTGAAAGGGGAATTAAAGTTAGAGATAGTGAATGCATTCTCTGACGTTTATGTAAATGAAATACGCTTGATGGTGTTTTTGGTAGAACGCCATCTGTTGACATAAATACAAGCGTTAACAAGTTTTTAACTTGATTTTGTTTTTCATATATATATAGTGCCCTTTTCTATAGGTCAGAAATAGTTCATCACAGTCAATTACTAAAAAAATTTAAATTTTAGAATATGTTCTCTTTGTGTGTTGATTATATTTTGTTAATAATATCTTAAGGTATAATTTAAAGCTAAATGAAAATATGTAATGCTTAAAAATTATAATGAATCATTTAAGAACAGTTAACTAAAGTTAAAAATATTATTTCATATGGTTGCAAAAGCTGGCCATAATTAATAACTCAACTATAAATATTTAAAAATATGTCTAAAAGTTAAATTTTAATAGTTTTAAAACTTACAGTTAAGTAAATGTTATATTTAAATTTATAAATCATATTTAATAATCATAATTAATAGCATATATTTTTTAAAAGTAAGTTTTATGGTAGTGAAAGTTATATTTAATTCTATATTTTCCAAATTGTTCTTCCAAAATTTTTTTATAATTGTATTTTGTTTAATACAATAAGTGTAGCAATTTATTTATTCCCAGTCAGAGAAAAATCAGATAGTCTGTCTTAAGTCACATTAGTCATGTGATTTGTATAATAATATAGTTGTACACATATGCTTGTTTGTATTTGAATTAATAAAACTTAAAATATTGTAAAATTGCATTATAGAATTGAATATAATTATTTACCTATCATAAAGCAAATAATAAATATTAAGTTAAATATCAGTATAACATGCTTAAATAATGTAATAAAGATGAATACAGTTAATAAAATGTTAAATATTTTGTTTAAAAAAAATAGATAAATTAAATATTAATAAAGGTAGGATAAATTTATTAAATATTATTTTAAAAGTTATTTAATCAATTTAGTAAAGTTATAATCGATCTAAAAGTAATATTTTTAAATAATATTTTAGATTTTAATACATCATAATTTTTATTTTGAAATTTAATTGTGTAAGTTTGCAACATATGCAAATTTGATATCAAACCAAAAGTAAGAATCAACCAATAGGATAAGGTATTCTTACAGGGTATAAATACTGTTGTAGTTGATTCATCTAGGGGTGATTTATAATGTATTAAAGATAGCAGAGTCATATCAGAAGCTATCAAGGTGATTGTAATTTTAATTTTATTATTTTAGTCAATTTTAGTGCTCTCTTATAATTTTATTTGCAAAAGCTAATTGATATTTTAAAAGTATCTTGCAAAAAGAGAGTGCAAACTAAAAAAATATTTTAATAACTTTATTTAACATGTGTTGCTAATTTTAAAAGTACGTTATCAGAAGTATTTTATCAAAGTCTAATTTAGAACTTCACGATAATAAAATGGATATACCAAGAAGTAAAATATATTCAATTTATAATATTTTAAAAATGAATATAATATTTGTTAATACAGTTTCATTAGTGCTGAACAAGAGAACTGTTATAATGAATAAATAGCAGTATGGACATTATACAAAAAGCTTAGATGGAAAAGATATTTGCTGTCTAAAAGTAAATATGCATTATTTTTATATAGAAGATAAACTTGTCCAAAATTAAGAAATAATAAGACAATTATACTTTGCAATAATTTGATAAAAATATCATATTAAAAAAATAAAATGTTATATCCTTTTTAAAGGGAACATTTTTAAAGAATATTTTGTAATAAATTATTTAAGAAAGTGAATCACGGGAAATATTTGCTAAATCATTTGATATATAAAACTTATAGTCTTAAAAGGGTAAAACACATTTAGAAAAGTTTTTTTTTTTTTTTTTAAACGGAGTATTAAACTGATGGGAATAATACTAAATGAAAATAAATTTATCAAGGAAAAAACCTATAAGAAAGTGAATATATAGGTAAATAAAAAGATGGATCCATGGAAATAGATTTATATTGCGAAAAAGTTTACCAGATATATCAAGTTAAGCCAAACGGATGCATCAGTACCCCAATATGGATTATAGAAGCTTCACGGGATTATTATAGTATTATAATTTCAATAATTATCTTTCTGGACTATGGAATCCATAAACCATTAATCTATAAACTCTTATAGGATGAATTGATAATTATTTTGTTAATTTTCAAGATTTAAAAAGACATTGTCATATTATTTTTTACTATGTATTTTTTTTTTTTTGAAAAATTGCTCACTGCTGCCCGCCCAACAATTGTTCATTGTCAAGCAAGAGAAACATAGCAATGGGGGAGATTGTAAAATTCTCTTGAAGTGAACTTTTTTTAAAAAAAAAAAAACTCTCGAGAAAATAATAAACATTTTTTGAACTTTAAAGAACCTTCGTCAATTGAAGAATTAATTAAAGATATATGTAATTATAGTCTTGATTTTTTTTTATCTATTAACTTAGTTAAAGTGCAAATTTTCTGTTTTATAAGATTAGGGAACATGAACATTAATCTATTGATAACATTTAAATTCTAAAATATAGTAATTTTAATAATTTAAATAAGAACATTTTAAATAGAAGCATGGATGTATATTTTTTTTATGTATGCAATGCTATATCTAGTTGGAGAAAAGAAGACTGCAAAAAGTGATAATGATGAGCTAATGTCACTTGGTAATAACAAGTGAATTATTGATATTTATTGTGATGTATTTCTTGTTTTCTTTTTTTACAGATTGCCTCTGAAATAATGTATGAAGTGTGAATGTTAAAATATATGCATTATACAACTTTTAAAACATTATGAGATCAGGATTTATTTGGGAATATGCATACTATGATTTTATACTGATAATATAACCCAACATGATAATAAATATTTATGTGATTCTTTTTAAAGAACTTTCATATTATTGGATGATCAAAATATTATGTGTTTAGTTTAGAATAAGAAAGTAAAGCAAATTTTTTTTATGGATTAGCAAGATTGCTCTAATTATAGTTGACTTTTATTTATTATTTGAATATGCAAGCTAGTAAATTTGCAATGTAAGACCTGGTAAATCTTTAGGAAATAAGAATAGGATAGTGACCTGGTATTAGTAATATAGTTAACATGTCCAGGAGATTATTAAGTTAGGATATTTAGGGATATGAATAGTGTTTTATAAATTTGTGGATGTGCAATGCAGTTAACAAAAGCCATGTAATTGTATATTTATTTTGGACAGTGTTTATTTTTTTTGGAGATTGATGATCAATAAAGCTAAAGGAATAGCTTGACATCATTTATAGTATTTGAGGATATTAGACAGGAAAAAGTCTTGCCTCTAGTTTTATAAATACACTGTGCCATGGTATATGTTTATTCAATATGAGTTATGTGTTATACTCTAGTTTTTCTTCCCATCCTACAAATCTATTCACTATCTTGATTTCCAAAAAGTAGCTACATCGTACAGTATGGTATACTTAAAAGAAAATAATAGATGATTTAGAGTTAAAGATATGCAATTGTTTGGAATGAGATGAGTTCATTTACTTGTATGAAGAAATAGAATTTGTATAAATTGGAATTGAAAATCCAATGGACTTCAAATGAAAGAATCATAAAATATGTTATAGATTTATTTTATTTTAAAAATAAATAAAAGATCTTAAGAATAAAATATGTAAAGCAAAGTTGCTTTTGAAATATTAAATAATATTAAAATATTTATTTCAATTTTTAAAAATGAGTACTGCATATTTGTTAATATAATTCTATAAATTAAAAAACGATCTACTAAATAAGTTTAGGTACAATTTATATTTACTCAATAATAGAGAATGTATAGTAGTTATAATTATATAGTACTATAATATTGTTATAATGGAATGTGTTATAGTTAATAAATACAGTGTAATGAACAATAGTATCCATAATTTAGAAATAAATTATCAATGGATATTTTACATGATATCGATAATATTGCTAAAGTGAAATTGTTTAGTAAAAAAAAAAAAAGATATCCATGTTTTTGATTATTATTATTTTATGTTTGTCTGCACTATGTTTTCTGTAGATGTTCAAATAAAAAAGAAGCATACTTGAATAATAGCTAAAGGATGTAAAATATAATTTTGAGTAAGTATTAAATAAATGTAATTTTTTTATATAAGATTGATCAAACAGGGAATAATAATATAGTATTTTTTTTTATGTTATTTAAGTCAGAGTAAAGACTTAACGAGGTTCGAATATAAAGAATGTATAATGGTACCAATCTTTAAGATGTTTTAAATGTACATATTGTAAGTAAATTGTTATGTTGTTAATGTTATAATAAACTTTGTTAAAATTTCTTTTCTCAAAATTTGTGTGTTTTGGTTTACTATTTTTCTATCTTCAAGAATTTGAACACAGAATTAATAAAATTAAACACAATATTTTTGCACAGAAATAAATAATTATTTAGGAATTGGACTATTTATTAAGTAATCACATTTTCATTATCTTATGGTCATAAATTAATTATTATAATGGTACATTGAAATATGATGCTCTTATTTGCTTGCCACACATATAACTTGTCAGATTATCTAGTACTACCACATATTTATTATGTTCTTATATGAAAATAAAAGATTATATTATTTTATTATGGTAAATAAACTATAGTGAAAAGAAAATATATACAGAATTAGTTCATACAATGAAGAATATTATTATTATTTATTATTATTAGTTTAAGTGTAATAGATTATGACATAAAAATCCCTTCTCATATTTTACTACTGTAGTTTTAAAATTAACTTAGAACAATTTTATGAATCTGAGATTTTATTGAGATAAATATTATGAATAGAATATTAAGATATAATTATTAGCTTAATCTTAGTGAGTAGGATTTATTAAAGTCGTAAGAATACTATAAGTTTGTTTATTTGAAATAGTAATAAGGGGGGATAGTGTTCTTATGCCATTGAGGTAATATCTTGTAATATCCTTTAGGATATTGGCTCAATGTAATCTATCTTGTCACCTGTATTTTCACTTCCAAGTCTCATGAAAATATTAAATATTTATTTAATTTATTTTTATAAACTGAACCTTATTCGTATTTTAAATTTGAGCTAGTGAAACATTCAATTTTAATGCTGAATATTTTATTTATTAATTATTAACTGAGCTAGAACCCGTTTTATTTAATATAATATACTGCCAGGAAGTGAGGATGCAAACGGACCAGGTTAGAATATATATATATTGATATAATTTGTGGGTTCATCTATGTATAATTTTAATTATAAATATATCAATATATTGGCTTGATTACACAAGCCTTTAATAAGGTGATGGATGGATGGATGGATGGATAGATAGATAGATAGATAGATAGATAGATAGATAGATAGATAGATAGATAGATAGATAGATAGATAGATAGATAGATAGATAGATAGATAGATAGATAGATAGATAGACAGACAGTCAGACAGACATACAGATAGATAGATAGATGTAATATTCCAATTTATATAGATATACATTTATATATCATCATTATTATTATTTTCAACCATACTGTATATAATATGTAAAGAACAAACAGATTATCATTAAGAAAATATTGCATTGTTTTTGTATATGCAAATTCATGACTTGTAGCAAGTTTATTATTATTAACAAAAAAGCACATTATATATAATATAAAACTATTAATAACCAAGGAGACATCTGTGCAGTACATCAGATCTAGGCAATAAACTATATAATAATATTTAATTAATATCCAAAATTCCAGAGTGTGCTCAGGTGTACACTACTAAACTTCTAAAAATACATTACTAAAATTAGTAATGTAATTAACCTATTTAAAATTTATCTTTTTCATTACTTTTATAATGCTAATTTTCTAAAGACAACATTTATGACCTCATTTTTTTTCATAATCCAAAAATTCAGAATTACATATTTTTCTTTAGGCATGTATTTCTTTTTTCAGTGTAAAAGATCAAAATGTAATACTCAAAATAAGGCCCCAGAAATAATTAATTAATAATTATTAATTAATTATTTCCTTCATAAAATTAGCATTAGTTAATCAAGTAAAATAAAAATTAAAGAAACTTAATACACTGATAATTTTATTTATGTATTAAATCAGAAATTTAATAATATGCAACTGAGCAGACTCTTAAATTAAGGATCTCATTCAAGTATTATTGTATAATATAATTTTTTTAAAGTTTATTGGCATAAATTTGATGTATTGTATCAATACCTGTATTTATTTATTTTATATTATATATAAAATACTCTACTTTGTTTACTGGCAACAATATATAGCACAATAAATATCACATACTTTTGTTTACTGATATACAATTTACAAATTAACTGAAGAAGTCCAAATCTTTGCTTCTTGAGCAACATAACTTTCACATTTTTTTATTTTTTCAATTAAGCTATATTATAAAGATTTCATTGAGAGAGATCTAATTTCTAAATCTAAAAATATTTGTTTTTTTAGAATGGATAAGGAATGGGTATTAAATTATTTACCTGAAAGTGCGTAGATAATATTTATAGTTTATATTCTTTAAAAAATCAAATATCTATTTTTATCAAAATCCAGAGATAGACATAATCATTGATTAAAGTGTGATGGAGTTAAACACATAAAATTGCTTTACAATTTTACTTCGAGAAGAATACTAGTTTAGCATAAAATGCTTCATTGGGGTAATTTATTTTTTGTCTTTTTTTTATAGTTTCAAGAATATGTGGTGAATTGGAAATTTTGAAATATGTCTAAAAAAATTTGCATTAAAAATGAAAATTCACAGTCGAGTTAGTATTTTTTTTCCCCATTACAATTAAAACTGTCTTTGCATGGCTATCATGTGATATGATATAAAATGACTTCTCTGTGAATAAAGTCTGAGTTTCTATGCACAGGCTATATACCTAAAATTCCTGTTAGCCAAGATAATTACTCCCTTTCTTCAAAAGCTTTTCATATTACAATAACTCTTCTACCTTTTAGTCCTTATCATCTAATTACTTTTCCATCTCCATTTAATTTTTTTACCCTTCTTATCCCATTTTAATAACATTTATTTTGCTACATCCTCTATCCTGTGCTAATTTCTTCAATTTTATAGTAAAGATTTAAATAAGAAATCATAAAATCTCTTTACTTTAATTTTCTCCCACATTTCAGCCAATGAATTCTGATCTCTTTCAATAGCCTACATTCCAAAAATAAGTGTTCAATACTCTTTCTACCATCTTAACTTAGATTACATCTGTAATCATGATCCCTTTTCTTTTTATTCTTTTTTTTTCTTAGTATCTAAATTTAGCTTCTGCCTTTATGATAAATAACAGTAATTTCTCTTTAATGTTATCACACATTCTTTCATATTATATAAGAATAAAAATTATATAAATTAAAAAAAGAATATAAATTATTTTTTTTATTTATATTTATAGATATATATTTTTTCTCTAACAAACTCATCTAATCTTTTTTCCTACTTCTCATAATTATAGATTTGTAAAACATTTTTTGCCCATTTATGCAATTTCATATATAAATTTAAGGAAATATATACCTATATACTAACATTGAATATTGTAAAATCTTTCTTTTCCTATATTTTGTTTCTCTCTATACCCAATTAAACACTATTTTTATTAATTTACTTTTATTCCTATAATGTAACTTTCCAAATATTTTAAATATATTTTTTGTTTCCATTTCTAAAAAAGAAGTATACCCTTTTCATCTTGAATATCATCATTTGCTGGCCATACTTCTCTACCCAACACATGTCTACTTTTTATTTGTGTATTCTATCCAAAAATTTCTAATTTTCATGGTCTATACAAAACACATTATTTCCATATATTAAGCATAGACATCATCATTTCATTCCAAATAATTCTTCATACTTCATATTAGTTATATGAAAATATGTCACATTTTTAATCAATCCTATTCTAGATTTTTTCAATTATTATTCCCAATTCTATATATAATAATTCTTAACAAAGTATCAAAATATTTATATTTCTCCACTTTTTCAAACAAATAACCCTTTATTTTCTATTGCTAAGTTTTATTGTGTACATTTAATACTAAGATCCTATATTTTTTCAGTGACTGAGTTTAATATTCAAACTTCTTCCTTTCTCTTCACATTTTTTAAATAAGAACTTTATATCTTTTTTACTGGTTGCAAAAAATGTCATACTATGTGCAAATAACCACTACCCCACCACCCACACACGATTGAAAAAGCAAGTACTGCCTGGGGAGGGGGGTAAATATTTTATTTTAAGTCAAATCCATATAAAAAGATGGGTATATCACATATTAGAGCCCAATAAATACATTTACAATGTTCTTACGTGCAGCTGATCTGTTTGTGCAAAGTGTTGCAAGACGAATATATTATAATTAGCAATGATATAGTTATGTTAATTAACAGTTTGTTTTTAAATGTACTTTTATTGTTAATGTTTTGTCATGTAAGTTTTCATCAGCAATTAATATTTGAATATCGATCAAAGGCTACTTTTTATAATTTGCGTTAGGAACCGTTGCAAATCTTCAACTTGGTTTTTGCAACTTGTATTGAAAAAATATACATTATTTTTATACTGATCAAATGCTGGTCAGCCAAGAATTTGCTGCAAAAGTATAAATGGAGAAAAAGTTTATACAACTAACAAAATAAATTATAACCACAAAGTATTATTTCAAATTATGCAGAAAAATGTTATTTAAAACTATTTCCACATATGTTTCAAATTTTATAAATAGAAAGAATGTCATTTATATGATTCAAATCGATGTTGACTTGGTGACACTTAATATAAAAAATACAAAATTGCCAATGATTAATTTTGACTACAATGTAATTTATATATATATTATCATAATAAATAATTCTTTTTTATATTACTATTTATATTTCATTTTCATTTTTCCAATACGTAACAATAAGTGAATCGATAAACATTTAACAGGCACACAAAAAAGTTGTCCGCTATTTTAAAGATTAGAAAAATCCTAATTTTAAAAATTGATAATAGTAAATAAAAATATTAAAATAAAATAGAACTTTAAAAAAAATTTTTTTTATGTTATATATATTGGGGAATGATTTGTTTATTACAAATACCATGTTATATACTGCTTTATAGTAAGATTAAAATCATGACAAATCAGTGTAGAAATTAACTAGAAAATAATCTTAACTGAGTATAAAAATTAAAATAAATAATATACAGTATACATAAATATATCATTTGATTCTTTAGCTTCACAAATATATGATAAAGCAAAAATACCTCTGTATTCCATTGCTATCTAAAGTAAGCTTGTGATCAGTAATTACTAGATAGTAGTCCATTTAAACTCCATCTCCAGACCAGTTTCTGGCTCTTACCTTTATCAGTGAAGTTTGAAATTTAAAGCTGCATGTAACACAGTTATACATTTAGCAAATATCTTTTTTACTATTGAAACTACAAATCTAAAATTGAAAACAATCTGAGTGTTTGAAGATAAGCCAACTTCCTTGAATAGTTGTACAATTCTGAGCTAGTTGAAGGTGTTTGGTAGTTCCATAACTGCATTGTGACTTTGAATTTCAAACTCTACTGATAAAGAAAAAATTCAGAATCTGAGACTGGGATGAAAGATTAAATGCACTATATTCTAGTAATCATTGATTATTCAAGATTACTATAGATTACAATACAGTAGGGAGATGCTTTTGTTTTATACTTATAATTAATAGTTAGCTAAAAATGAAAAATTTGTTTAATAATTTTGAACATTCAGTGATCTACATTAAATGAATCAAAAATATATATTAAAAAAAAACAAAAAACAAATAAAACTAATAATTTTAAACATTGTTTTGAAAGGACACAAATGTTAAAAAAATAAATGAAATATTTTAATCTATAAAAAACAAATATAATCATTCAGCACATTTCAAATATATGTACAGTTTACCACAATGCTAAGTTAGACTCAAAAACTGAAGGCTTTAGAATTGATTACTATCTGAGAAAAATAAAAAAAAAATCTTCATTTTGATCAAATAATTGTTTATCATATTGGTAATAAAATGTCATATTACTTACTGAAAAACAGACAGCAAAAGGTTTCTTATTCAATGCAGCAAAACAAATTTCTATTTCATCAAAAAATTATTGGAACTATGAGCTTTAAGAGTAAAGATAAGTTGTGAGTCCAGTGCCTATAAAAATATAACAGTTTTTTCACTTGAGGAAAATGTTGTTTATTATAATAAAAATATTTGCTTTTACAATCAGCATACCAATACTTAGATAAACAATCACTTTATCCTCTAGTTAATATTACTTTACATATTACCCACTAATGAATGATTAATATCTAGTTAGATATGAATCAACTACCCAGCTTGTGATTGAATATTTTATGAAAATTCACCTAGCCTAAAATAGTATTTCAGACAACGCAGAACCTACTTTGTAATTATAGCTATGTCTTAAATGATTTGGTGCACTGAAAGAGTAGCAGAATCTGAAACTCAAAGTCTATGAATCCTGACTAAGTTCTGCTACATTCAATGCTTAAACATTTTATGAATTCCATAGCAATAAGCCATTTGATTATTTCAATCATGGTTTCCAAACTACAAGCTGGTTAATGATGATTTTTATATCAATATTAATACTAAAGATTAAGATGAGATAAATTTAATACAAACACAAGCATATCAAAAATAAAATTAATAGGTAAAGCATAATTAATAATTAAATATAAAAATATTTCTGGTTTAAAATATAAATACAACTTAATTGAAATGAAAAATCTTGCACATTAATGTTTATAATAACTTTAAACCAGGGATGGCAGCTTATAATGCATACATCAAATGTGGATCATCATGTGATTGAATGTAGTGCATTGAGCATTTGATGATAAACAATAAAAAGTTAGTTTATTTAAAAAAATCAATATTTATTAAAAATCCAAAAAAAATTATAACAAAAATTCAGCAAGGCAAAATATTTTAAAAAAGGATTTTTGTTCTAGGTATTAATTCGGTAAATACACATTTGATGTGTATCTAGCCTTGAATTGGCTAATCCATCGCAAGTCTCATAATACTTTTTAATTTGAAACATTAAAAGAGCTAAAAGCAAAATATACTCAGAAATCTCATTAAAGTAAGCAATGTTGAAATTATAATTTTTTCCATATTACATTATTATATTATAAGAAAATGTTAAATATTATTTATCTATAATAACATATTTTTACAAAATTTAAATAGTACTGCAAAAGTTGTATGGCACATCTGAATTCAAATATGGAAATATTGGTGCAATGTCCATAAAATGTTGCCCATTCTTGCTATACAACAAATTTTAAGATCTTTTGCATCATTCCATTTTCTTTTGATGATTAAGAGACTTTCAGAATTTATTCTCTTGTAGAAGAGAAAGTGGAGGTTACAATATTGTGTATATTTCTTAACGCACATGAGATAAAATATTTACTTTAATAGACTTATTTTTAAATTAAATCAAAATTTAAGAATAAAATAAACCAGAATACTATCATTAAATACCTTATAAAATTTGCAATGTTTTCCCCTCTCAGTGATATTCTTTTCCATTATATTGTACACCTGCCACTAAAACTATAAAATTGGATTCTTTTCTTTTTGACTTGGAGTATTTTATCACTTTGAAAAAATAAATATTCCTATATTTTGATACATCTAAGAAGATGATTCACCATCACTAAACTTTCATTAGACATTTATTGACTTAACAATCTTATATTAGATATTGATAAAAAAACAAAAAAAAAAGATTATTTCTTTTGTTTGTTTGATTGTGTTAATAAAAATAATTGTTTTACCTCTATCCCTATTGTCAATTTGTTCTTATTTCATAAATTCCACTGAATAAAATTCACCTGAACAATGAAAAGTT
The DNA here is from genome assembly GCA_028023455.1 of Epiperipatus broadwayi. NCBI lineage: Eukaryota > Metazoa > Onychophora > Udeonychophora > Euonychophora > Peripatidae > Epiperipatus > Epiperipatus broadwayi. Next base: position 51,392 of record JAQFVV010006616.1, read on the forward strand.
AAATTTGCTATACATAAAAAGTGAAATAACTTGTTTGCTATCTTAGATAATTAACTAAACACTTATCAATATTTATTACAGTATAAAATATTAATTTTATCTGTTAAGTATGTAAATAATTTCATGTTTACATTTAATAACAAAAATCGTTAATTAAGTTTGTATATTCATTTTGATTAATACATTTTTAATTATGTTCTAACATAATATAGAGCTTCATCCATTGCATTTTAATATTAATAATATGCTGCAACCATTCATTATTGGTACACTGATTTAAATTGTTATTCAATTATACTGGTATTTTTTTAACTATCAAACTTTTAATTTAAATTAATGTACATTTCATTATTTATAAAAACAAACAGTATGTAAAATTGGGGGGAAAAATCTAGTAAACACAGCATTTTCATTATGTATAGTTTATTAGATGTATATTGAATGTGTGTGCTAAATTTTCAGATTCAATAATTAAGACAAATTGTTAATATATTTGATAATCATTTGGAATAGTTTGTCATTTTCTTAATAGTCTAATCTGGCATTTTATATTTAAAATCTCTTGCAACATTAGAATGTTTAGAGATTATCTTTTATTAAGGCTATTTAAGCTTACAGCTACCACAAGCCAATGCTTTTACTCTAAAAAAAATAGCATATAGCCAAGCATTGGTGGCCTATTGGTTAGCATAGCTGCTTTCCAAGCAGTTGTCCCAGGCTTGCTCCCCAGCCGATGCTTTGACATATATATTCTAACCTAGTAAACAATAAACGAGAGGACTTCCATCAATAGAAATTCGGAAGGCTTAAACTCTTCCATCTATGCTTCGGGTAGCAAACCCTCTATTTTTATCTAATATAGCTCTACGTTAGGTTAGTTGTACTAATTCAGCTACAGCGATATGCAATTCAGACAGAGATAGAATAAAAAAAAATTATCATTAATAAAATAAATTTAAAAAGAAAATTTAGAATAAACTAACATTCTCTCTCTATCCAAAACACATTCTCTGAGCTGTATGCACTTGCACTGTTCAACAATGATGATGATGATTTTAGGTCATTGTTAATATTACTGACTAAAATAAAACATTCATTAATTTGCCAATATGATCTCAATATTTTATTATTATACAATCAGAAGTTTCAATTTCTTTAGCCATGCCACGCTTGTAATATTGATCATAATTAATCAATTCTAAATTTAAAAACACTTAGAATAATGACACTAATCTCAGGGTTCTCTGTTATATTTAATAAAATGCTCGGCAGTATTGTGTTGTTGCGTATGACTGACATTCTGGTCAGCTATAGGAAACATTGACCTTATTTAAATTCCAGGTGTCTTCATCCACATATCAACTATTATAATATTTAACGAGATCATAACCATATTCAATAACAACGCATAATTTTGAATAATACAGCCCTTTTTAAATCCAGAATCTCAGTCGGAATGATGAAAAGACAAGGGTGCTTTTGTGTCCTTCCATCATCCATGACAACACAATAATTTAACTAAGATTTATTACTTAGACACTTCACTTAAATGTGTATGGAACAATGTGCAACCAAAACCTACTAGTTTTGGGAATAAAGTGATTTTACACACACATAAAATAAAATGTTCTGGTCTGAAGTTTCAATTCCATAAATAATTCTTATTAAATTAAAATATAATGAAATATTCTGATCTGCTTACAATTGTCTATCTGGTGTATTGAATTTAAGATTTCATAAATGATTTCGGACTCATGAAAAGTATTGCAAGTATTATGCAAATACACTTTTATTTAGCACATAAGAAAAATGACTCAAGACAACTTGTAACAAGACTATAATTTATTATTAAATTTTAACAAGATTATGATTTATTATTACAATTTAATAAAACTATCATTTATGATTAACATAATAAACAAACATATACAATTTATTCGATCCCATATGGATAAAACAAAATATAACTAACATTAATTCGTCTATACTTTTAGACTTGGATTCGAACTACTTCTTCATCTTCTTTTTACATTTATGTAAATTGAATATAAAAAAATAAATATTATTATCGATACATCAACTCATCCGTTTAGTGTATCTTATATGAACGGCTGCTGAACTTTATTAACTAACTATTTGTTTTAAAATAAAATAATCTGATTCTAGGCAATGCGTACAAACGATTTTTATAATCATATCTTTAATTAAATGATAGTTTCTATTTAGATAACTTATTATAATTTATGGGTTATTTATCAGAAGTTACACTTATTATTTTAATATTTACCTTAATAATAACTGAAGTTGTTATACACATTGTATTCCTCAGTATAAGTTATATTGTGAGTGCTACTTAATACTTAACCCGAATTAAACCTAGTATTTGAACCCTCCATTAGCAAATAAAATTTTCTAATTCACGCAATTTTAAACTTACTCTTTTCATTGACTTACGTGTGGATTACCAGCACTATTCCGCTGCACAATCCAGACATTGATTATATATACTAGCACGCTATTTTTACTAAATGGATCGTAAGGAATTAACCTCCAATATACCCGTTATCTTGCCATAACTTTCTAAACAAAACACAATATTCAACACCTTCCATGGTGGAATTATCTCTATTTTCTCATGAGGAATATGGAATAACACCGAAGGTCTGTAGAGTTAACTACTATATTAAAATAGTTTGGTGGGTCCTTGCCTCTTACTTGGGCATAATAGGAACACACACCAATTATAATCCTCTCCTGGGATTTTAACGAATGAAATACACTAAATATGATATAAATTACTGATCGTCCTAACTCTGAGAAGTGATCATTTCGGTTATAAACATACCCGAATTCTAGATTTATCTATTCCCCTCATGGAAAATAAAGCTTTTGGGGAGATCATTTTCCATCCCACAAAATAGATACATTGCAATTATTACTAATGTGAATATTAATCATATACTGATGCTATATCGGGGCAAGACAATCAAATACACTAATTACACTAAATTTATGTTCCAGGGTATACTTAGATCAACGTCTGAAATCAATGGATAACACAGAATAAACCATAAAAATTTTCGCTTTTGCCAAAGAAACGTTCAACAAATAATTGGTAGTCTAATATCTTGAATTTAATTAAGTGAATGCATTAATAAAGAATAATTGGGAATAAGTTCTGCAATTAACATAGTATAAATTTGTTTCAAACTTTAAATAAGTAATATCCTGTATAGCACTTCTCTTTAATTACTTCTGATAATTTTAACTAGCTATTTTACCTATTAAGTATCTAAATTTTTCTTCTTTTACGCATCTAACATATAAATTTATACCCATAATTGCATATCATAAGTAAACACATTTTATAAAAAAAAAAAATTTTCCATGTCAAATATAAATTTAACCTAGAATAATTACAGGAAAACATACCTTTATGATTACAAGGTCATTTAAATATTACTTGACTATACAGCCTTTAACCTGTTGATAAAAAAAAATACACATAATTTTACAAATTAGTAAAAAAAAATCATTACTTAACAAGTGCTTATTATTTCACTAGAAAAATGTTTTTCCGTTGGGCAATTTATCTAGATGAAGAACTTGATCCATTCGTAGTTCACGAAGCAAAATTTTAAAATAAGAGACACATTTTATTATTTCATTTCTATAAAAGTTGCCTCCATTCTGGTGCATTTAATAAATTAAGCAAAGAAAACATAGTAGCATTGGATGTTAACTCTTTCTTGAATTAACTGATATAATTTTGGGATCCAAGAAAACAATACATATTTTAACATGACGAATATTTGACATTAGACGATCACATATACATTTCTTTTCTTTTTTACTATTGGTGATACATATCATTTTTATTTAGCTAGCTGGCTTAGGAATAAAACTAATGCGCGAATTTTCCAAAAATACTATTCTTATAAGGACTGCAGCTGACTTACGTAGATATAAAATTTTAATGACTCCAGTTGATTTATAATATAACATATTATATTATGGTTATAATTAAGTCACTAATGTTTGTGATTTTTATTCCTACTCTAGGAATTATAATTTGTCTTTAATAAGGAATTCTCCATAAAATGCACACATACAAATTTTCCAATATTTGCCTTGAGAAAATTTATATTTTCTTTTTAAAAAATATACAGGTGCATAAGTAAATATCCTTGATCATTAATATTATTTTTAGATAATTTTCAGTGAATAAAACATATTTTAATGTGGGGAGCTTACATTATTTTCAAACGCAGACAATTTCTTTTAGAAAGAGCACGAAATGTTTCTCGTTAACTTTCCTTGGCTTTTGTAATATGTCTTTGAATCATAATTTTTCTTTTATACCACGAAAAGATATTTAAATGAGGTAAAGTTAACCAATAATTGATTATTTCCTGGAAATTATTCCTATTACTTAATTTAAATATAATAACATTTTCCGTGATTGCTGTAGTCAATACGGTCATTTTGAACTTTAGCATACGATAGTATATTTTTGAGTATAAAAAGCTTTAAAATAGGTAGATGGCAATAGAGAACAGAATATCCTATCAAATAAGATTAGCCACTCATGATATTATTAAAAATTTACTTGACTTATATTTATTTCTGCAATAAAAAATAATAAAAAATTTGTTACCGAATTTCAGTACTGCTTCCTCCTTGTAAAACTAAATCAGACTAAACTTTCTTCAATTTTGGCGGTCTTGTTTTAGCGACCTCTTACAGAAAAAAAAATCATTTAATTATACATAAACAAAGGAAAGGAAAAAAAAACTTATTACAGTCTTATATTTTTCCGTATGATAAAAAAAAATACAAAGTAATTTGATAAATAATGAAAAATGATAAATATACTTAATTAATAATTTGTGATGTATATTTCCTTTAAATATGATGTTCTATAAAAATAAATTATCAGAAGTTATTGTGCGTTATGATAAGATATTCTACTCTCCCTCTACCCATCCAAAATCAATTACTGTTTATAATATGTGCTTTTATACTATATTAAATTGCTCTTATTGATAATATTTTAATTAAATTATTTATGCTCTTCTGCAAAATGACATTGGATTACCAAATTTTTTTTAGTTATTTGCTTAAAACACGTTACAGTGAGTAAATAGCATACTTTATTAATCACTTAATCTTATTACTATTTTACTTTTTTTTTTTTCTAAAAAAGGATAGCATTGTTTTCCTGTGGAAACGATGCTAAATAAACCAAGTGTCAATAACACTAGGTTACAATTCTCCCACCGTTATGAAAAATAAAAATAAAATAATATATGCCTTATTAATATTTCTTATGGTATTGCTAGGTCTATATCATATTTCTCTTAGAAGTTAATAAATTCAATCTTACAGATTTAATTTTGTTTAGGATATGGTAGTAAGCTTCGGGCATTATAGGTACCTCTTGTTCCATCAGGGGTTGAGATCCTTTTTAATTTAATGCCCCGCTACTTTTCCTACCTTTTATATTTTTCTTTGGGTATTGTTGGGATATCACTAGTAGAAGGTTTATTCTCATTTAGAATCCTTCTCTTCACTGTTGGCCTACTGAGGTGGCTATTTGGTTTACTATAGGGATTCGTCCTATAATATCCCTTTTCTTTACTTAACTTCCTTTTTCCCACATAGGACCTATCTGTAAAATTAATATTGTTTACCATAGGATGGGTGTCCCTATTTATCCTACTCCTATGATCCATATTTCTATCACTAGTTTCTAGCGAGTCCAAAATCTTGACTACTTCTTGTATTGTATGCCTGTCCGCAGCAATCAAGACCTGCTCGATATGCCTCGGTAAATTATGACAAATTATGCGTACAATTTGGGTCTCAGACAACGGATACGCTGTCAACGTTTTCAGTTTGACGGCCTGACTCCTGAAAAACTGAGTGTAACTGCCTTTATTTACCTGGTACCTTTCCTGAGATATTTGATACCTGAGGTTGTCTTGACGGTCTTCCCCCCAAAAACTAGCTAACATGAAATATTTAAAGTCCCCATATGTTTCCGGTTTTATAAATAACGATTGCCACCAATCTTTAGATGCAGCACTTAAATGGTTCGTGGCAATGGCAATCTTCTCTACCTCAGACAAATGACATAAGGTGAACAATTCGTCTAAATTCTGGAGATATTCATGTGGATTCTCCAGGTATTCTCCTTTAAAGAATTTTATTTTGAGGAATTTCAAGGCCATGGAACAATTACTTTCGGGCTCTAACATGACTTTATGTCTGGCCTCAGGCAATGGATTGTACATTGATTCAAGTGGACTGACCATGGTATGTAATTCAGAGATTACGGGTTTATTATGGTCATTATTGATTTCCTTAACCTGAGTTTCAGATACATTTCTACTATGAACAACTTTATTCATATTAAGGTCCATAGCTTTCATACGACTTTCTAATCCCAATTTATAATTTTGACATTCACAGTCTATTCTTGTAGAACTGTCCTTAAGGCCTATATTTAAATGTTGAATTTGTTGCTTTAACTGGTTAATAGTTTCATCTTTCTCTAACTCAAGTTTATCTTCTAGTCTTTGATATACTGTATTCTTGCACTGATTCATATATTCCCCTATTTCCTCTTTGAGATCATTTTGTAATATTTGTGAATTATTCTTTAATATCTCATTAAAATGTTCTACCTTTCCTAGAACTTGAATTAGCTCACTTTCTATCTTTTTATTAATTTCACAATGGGTTTCATCTTGAGTTTCTAACTTAGCTATTCTGCTAGTAATCTGGCTCTGATATCCTATTGCTATAATGTCAGGTTCAAGAGTTATATTTTGGACTTCTTCTTTGAAGTTTCTAAACTCACTCCTAGTACTATCTAATTCTCCCTTAATACTTTCTATTTTATCCTTAACTTCACTGTTTAATTCTACATATTGGCTTATGAAGTCCTGCTGAATAGCTTCGATCATAGTTTCAGCCCTTTCCGACTTTATTTTTATTTATTTCTTAATTTTTATTTCTAGTTTTTCAGAGGCCAATTTTGACTCTTCAATATGGTTCTTTAACTCTTCCTTTAGGTCTTTGATCTCCTGTACATGATTGTCTATTTTACTGTCCAAATTTTGAATTTGATTCTTTAATTCACTATTGGAATTTTTTATTTGACTTTCTATTTTACTTTCTAATTCAATATTTGAATTTTTTATTTGACTTTCTATTTTACTTTCTGAGTTTCGGATCTGTGCAGACAAATTTTGTAGTATGGTAAATATTTGGACTTGCTCATCCCCAGGTAAATCTTTATTTACTTTAGCTTTTTTCGGACTAACTTCATCCAAAGATTCTTGTGCTTCTCTTACTTCTACATGAAAATGTGGAGTTTGGGTATCCGGGGATTGGAGCTCTTGGGATTCTCCCAAATCCTCTGAAATATCCTGAATATCTTGGTTTTCACTCATATTTAAAATTTAACTTTTTCTGTTATTTGACAGTACTGAAATTAGTAATGAACTGTTAATAATATTGATAAGCAATTATTAACAAGACATCCTGCCTCTATGCCTCTCCTATCAAAAACAATCTACACCAAAACTATGTTCTGATATTTACTATCTCTAAAGTCCCAACATTAACTACCAAATATTCTTTTCTCATATGCTACTTGGTCCATAGAAATCTCACTAAACCATTATGTAATATGGTATAAGTGCTAATCACACCATCATACAAGCAGATCATCATAAATGATAAATCATTACAATATTTTATGGAATTACTTACAGACCATAACACTATAAACTAACAAATTTATTTATTCAGTGGCAAAAGATTATGTCATAAAATAGACATTCATATAATATTTTATGGCTAAAGAAACAATTTATCATTGGCAAACATTTTCACTCAATGAACAATTAATTCATTCATGTGCAAATACTCTTTATATTTATTTCAAAAAAATTTTACCAAATTCTTCGTGGCCAGCTATAGCCATCGAAGGCCCCTGTAATTGGGTGGCCATTTCTAACCTTATCTTTTAATGAATGGTTTAATAGCGAATCTATCAAAAGAGCGCAGATTTCTACTATTATGAAAGAGAATTCCTAGTAAACAATAAATGAGAGGACTTCCATCAATAGAAATTCGGAAGGCTTAAACTCTTCCTTCTATGCTTCGGGTAGCAAACCCTCTATTTTTATCTAATATAGCTCTACGTTAGGTTAGTTGTACTAATTCAGCTACAGCGATATGCAATTCAGACAGAGATAGAATAAAAAAAAAATTATCATTAATAAAATAAATTTAAAAAGAAAATTTAGAACAAACTAACATTCTCTCTCTATCCAAAACACATTCTCTGAGCTGTATGCACTTGCACTGTTCGACAATGATGATGATGATTTTAGGTCATTGTTAATATTACTGACTAAAATAAAACATTCATTAATTTGCCAATATGATCTCAATATTTTATTATTATACAATCAAAAGTTTCAATTTCTTTAGCCATGCCACACTTGTAATATTGATCATAATTAATCAATTCTTAATTTAAAAACACTTAGAATAATGACACTAATCTCAGGGTTCTCTGTTATATTTAATAAAATGCTTGGCAGTATTGTGTTGTCGCGTATGACTGACATTCTGGTCGGCTATAGGAAACATTTACCTTATTTAAATTCCAGGTGTCTTCATCCACATATCAACTATTATAATATTTAACGAGATGATAACCATATTCAATAACAACGCATAATTTTGAATAATACAGCCCTTTTTTAAATCCAGAATCTCAGTCGGAATGATGAAAAGACAAGGGTGCTTTTGTGTCCTTCCATCATCCATGACAACACAATAATTTAGCTAAGATTTATTACTTTGACACTTCATTTAAATGTGTATGGAACAATGTGCAACCAAAACCTACTAGTTTTGGAAATAAAGTGATTTTACGCACACATAAATAAAATGTTCTGGTCTGAAGTTTCAATTCCATAAATAATTCTTATTAAATTAAAATATAATGAAATATTCTGATCGGCTTACAATTGTCTATCTGGTGTATTGAATTTAAGATTTCATAAATGATTTCGGATTCATGAAAAGTATTGCAAGTATTATGCAAATACACTTTTATTTAGCACATAAGAAAAATGACTCAAGACAACTTGTAACAAGACTATAATTTATTATTAAATTTTAACAAGATTATGATTTATTATTACAATTTAATAAAACTATCATTTATGATTAACATAATAAACAAACATATACAATTTATTCGATCCCATATGGATAAAACAAAATATAACTAACATTAATTCGTCTATACTTTTAGACTTGGATTCGAACTACTTCTTCATCTTCTTTTTACATTTATGCAAATTGAATATAAAAAAATAAATATTATTATCGATACATCAACTCATCCGTTTAGTGTATCTTATATGAACGGCTGCTGAACTTTATTAACTAACTATTTGTTTTAAAATAAAATAATCTGATTTTAGGCAATGCGTACAAACGATTTTTATAATCATATCTTTAATTAAATGATAGTTTCTATTTAGATAACTTATTATAATTTATGGGTTATTTATCAGAAGTTACTCTTATTATTTTAATATTTACCTTAATAATAACTGAAGTTGTTATACACATTGTATTCCTCAGTATAAGTTATATTGTGAGTGCTACTTAATACTTAACCCGAATTAAACCTAGTATTTGAACCCTCCATTGGCAAATAAAATTTTCTAATTCACGCAATTTTAAACTTACTCTTTCCATTGACTTACGTGTGGATTACCAGCACTATTCCGCCGCACAATCCAGACATTGATCATATATACTAGCACGCTATTTTTACTAAATGGATCGTAAGGAATTAACCTCCAATATACCCATTATCTTGCCATAACTTTCTAAACAAAACACAATATTCAACACCTTCCGTGGTGGAATTATCTCTATTTTCTCATGAGGAATATGGAATAACACCGAAGGTCTGTAGAGTTAACTACTATATTAAAATAGTTTGGTGGGTCCTTGCCTCTTACTTGGGCATAATAGGAACACCCACCAATTATAATCCTCTCCTGGGATTTTGACGAATGAAATACACTAAATACGATATAAATTACTGATCGTCCTAACTCTGAGAAGTGATCATTTCGGTTATAAACATACCCGAATTCTAGATTTATCTATTCCCCTCATGGAAAATAAAGCTTTTGGGGAGATCATTTTCCATCCCACAAAATAGATACATTGCAATTATTACTAATGCGAATATTAATCATATACTGATGCTATATCGGGGCAAGACAATCAAATACACTAATTACACTAAATTTATGTTCCAGGGTATACTTAGATCAACGTCTGAAATCAATGGATAACACAGAATAAACCATAATAATTTTCGCTTTTGCCAAAGAAACGTTCAACAAGTAATTGGTAGTCTAATATCTTGAATTTAATTAAGTGAATGCGTTAATAAAGAATAATTGGGAATAAGTTCCGCAATTAACATAGTATAAATTTGTTTCAAACTTTAAATAAGTAATATCCTGTATAGCACTTCTCTTTAATTACTTCTGATAATTTTAACTAGCTATTTTACCTATTAAGTATCTAAATTTTTCTTCTTTTACGCATCTAACATATAAATTTATACCCATAATTGCATATCATAAGTAAACACATTTTATAAAAAAAATTTTCCATGTCAAATATAAATTTAACCTAGAATAATTACAGGAAAACATACCTTTATGATTACAAGGTCATTTAAATATTACTTGACTATACAGCCTTTAACCTGTTGATAAAAAAAAATACACATAATTTTACAAATTAGTAAAAAAAATCATTACTTAACAAGTGCTTATTATTTCACTAGAAAAATGTTTTTCCGTTGGGCAATTTATCTAGATGAAGAACTTGATCCATTCGTAGTTCACGAAGCAAAATTTTAAAATAAGAGACACATTTTATTATTTCATTTCTATAAAAGTTGCCTCCATTCTGGTGCATTTAATAAATTAAGCAAAGAAAACATAGTAGCGTTGGATGTTAACTCTTCCTTGAATTAACTGATATAATTTTGGGATCCAAGAAAACAATACATATTTTAACATGATGAATATTTGACATTAGACGATCACATATACAATTCTTTTCTTTTTTACTATTGGCGATACGTATCATTTTTATTTAGCTAGCTGGCTTAGGAATAAAACTAATGCGCGAATTTTCCAAAAATACTATTCTTATAAGGACTGCAGCTGACTTACGTAGATATAAAATTTTAATGACTCCAGTTGATTTATAATATAACATATTATATTATGGTTATAATTAAGTCACTAATGTTTGTGATTTTTATTCCTACTCTAGGAATTATAATTTGTCTTTAATAAGGAATTCTCCGTAAAATGCACACATACAAATTTTCCAATATTTGCCTTGAGAAAATTTATATTTTCTTTTTAAAAAATATACAGGTGCATAAGTAAATATCCTTGATCATTAATATTATTTTTAGATAATTTTCAGTGAATAAAACATATTTTAATGTGGGGAGCTTACATTATTTTCAAACGCAGACAATTTCTTTTAGAAAGAGCGCAAAATGTTTCTCGTTAACTTTCCTTGGCTTTTATAATATGTCTTTGAATCATAATTTTTCTTTTATACCACGAAAAGATATTTAAATGAGGTAAAGTTAACCAATAATTGATTATTTCCTGGAAATTACTCCTATTACTTAATTTAAATATAATAAGATTTTCCGTGATTGCTGTAGTCAATACGGTCATTTTGAACTTTAGCATACGATAGTATATTTTTGAGTATAAAAAGCTTTAAAATAGGTAGATGGCAATAGAGAACAGAATATCCTATCAAATAAGATTAGCCACTCATGATATTATTAAAAATTTACTTGACTTATATTTATTTCTGCAATAAAAAATAATAAAAAATTTGTTACCGAATTTCAGTACTGCTTCCTCCTTGTAAAACTAAATCAGACTAAACTTTCTTCAATTTTGGCGGTCTTGTTTTAGCGACCTCTTACAGAAAAAAAAATCATTTAATTATACATAAACAAAGGAAAGAAAAAAAACTTATTACAGTCTTATATTTTTCCGTATGATAAAAAAAAATACAAAGTAATTTGATAAATAATGAAAAATGATAAATATACTTAATTAATAATTTGTGATGTATATTTCCTTTAAATATGATGTTCTATAAAAATAAATTATCAGAAGTTATTGTGCATTATGATAAGATATTCTACTCTCCCTCTACCCATCCAAAATCAATTACTGTTTATAATATGTGCTTTTATACTATATTAAATTGCTCTTATTGATAATATTTTAATTAAATTATTTATGCTCTTCTTCAAAATGACATTGGATTACCAAAATTTTTTTAGTTATTTGCTTAAAACACATTACAGTGAGTAAATAGCATACTTTATTAATCACTTAATCTTATTACTATTTTACTTTTTTTTTTTTTTTTAAAAAAGGATAGCATTGTTTTCCTGTGGAAACGATGCTAAATAAACCAAGTGTCAATAACACTAGGTTACAATATATATAAAATAGCATATATTGTTAGCATATATTGTTTTTCTACTGTCCAGGAAATTAAAAACAACTTATACTTGAAAATATGTTTATGAAATAATTTCATTTTGGTATAGTGAAAATTTTAGAATGTTGAAATTTTTAGGTCATTAGTGTAAATAGCATCAGTAAACTCCATCTAATGTCATTGCTTACTTAAAGCTTACAAGGATTGAAGATAAATGCCACTACCATATAAAAAATACTTTTAGACAGAACAATCTCAACATTTAGATTAATATAAAACTGGTACTTTTTTCATAAATAAATAAATTGCATTTATTGTATCATATAATTTATATTATTCTAAAAATAGCATTTAAAATGACTGGTAAACTGAAATATTAAAAGTTTTTTAAAATAGATTTTTAATTAAAGAAAGTAAAAACAAATTTGTATTTGGTTAATTAATATGAATATTATACTTTATATGTCAATATGGTGTACAAATATAATGACTCCTGAGAATATAACTAAAATTACTGCAGCACCAACTATTATGAAACAGAACAATCAATGGACTCTCAATGTTAATACTTTATAATATGAACATATGTAGACACGTTCTGTCTTTTATCCTCTTCAATAATTAATTAGAAATCACAGTTTAAACTAATGATAATAAAATATTTATCAACTTCAATAATGAATTTCTGTAGTGTAATTTTCACTGCACAACTCTCATGCAAGGTAGGGACTGATTTCTATCTGCTTTTAATACCTTCTGGATAGGTATAATCATAAACAACTGACCAAAGACATGTAAAAAAATCTTTGATCCCCAAAATGCACATTTCATGCTAAACCAGTACTCATCAGTTGGCTCAGATCTCTTAAACATATATTTATCATTATTCAGTATATATGTATATGTAACAAATTACTACAGTTAAATTGATGTGTTAAATGTGTTGCCTTCACAACTTTGACAAAAAATCATTTAATGAAAGTAAACTCATCAATTTCAGTTTCATTCTGTTATGTTTTTTTTTTTTTAAAAAAAAAAAAGAAGACACAATATAAATATAATAGGGTCATCTATTTTATAATCCTTAAATATTTTACAACTAAAAAATAAAAATTCTGTTATAAAAGTGAAATAATATTAATTTTATTTTTGATTTTAATATTTTTTTAAAAAGTAAAATATTATAAAAAATGTTATTGCTGTTATTGCTACTATAATTTTACAATTTAAAAGTTTTTTTAAAGCTAATATATATCACAATTTTTTTCTTTCAGGTGTAAACATTTTTATAGTTAAAAATTTGCTTTTTTCATTTTTAATTTAAAAATAGAAATTAAACATTGAAATATTTTTCAGACACAAAGATATTGCATAGTTGCAAAATATATAGTAGACTGTCTTACTATATTTTAAAAATTATTACAACAGCAAGGGCCATTCTGTGAAGTAATTCAAGTTTGCCCTGAGCAAAGATGTCATTTCAAGATGATAATTGAAGTTGCTGCATTGATTGCATAACTTAAAATAAACAATAAAATGATGAAAAATAAATAAGAATTGGTGAGATGCCTTAGTTTAATGTTATGCTTCATTAATGGTTCATCAAAGCAGGTGCAAATATCTTCAATGTATTGATATCAGCAAGTCATTATATTATACATGTACTCTAGTTGTCAAAAATGACTTTTCTCACTTGGACAGTTTTTAGAAATGTGAATAAATCCATTTGCAATATTGCTACATTGGGTGTAACGCCAAATTAAAATTTTCACTATGATCACATTGGTATAGCCACAATTGTGATATAAATTTATTTGATTATTGCTTTTATGTTATAATCATGTTTAGATATAAGCATAAATCTCAAAGATAAACAACTAGATCAGAATAATATTTATTATTTGTATTACAACATGCAGCTTATTATAATGAAATTTAATATATAAGGGATTCAAACTCAGACCACACAACTCTTAGCTTTCCATGCCATCTCATATTGCTAATCCACCTGATCATACATATTTTGAAAAGATAATATATATTACATTATATATGTGCAGGAGTGTGTATGGTGGTACAGTGTATTAATTTATAATTAAATTTCTAATAACTGAAACACACAAGCACATTATATACCTGTGTTTATATATGTAATATATAGGTATATGAGCACAGACTTTCACAAGACCCATCACCCTCCACACTATCTCATAACACTGATACACTTGAATACATATATGTTGAAAAGATAAATAATCACCAATATTAGTATTTCATGTTAAACCAGCAATTTTCAGTTGGTCCAGATTACCATCTCTACACATATATGCTATAAGTGCTCAGGTATATATAAAGATAGTCAATCCTCATACTTTAATGGACAGGCTTCAATCTACTCCACCCTCCAACTCTTCAACTGTCCATCCAGTTGAAAATCTGATGATGGAAATGCTTAAAGGCCACCCTGAGGCTGAGATTCTTGTCACACCCATGTTGACCTAAGGTCAGTCTGATCCCTCATGTACAGGACATATGGGTGCGACAAAAATCTCAGCATCAGGATGGCCTTTGAGCATTCCATCAACAGATTTTCAATTGGATGGACAGTTGAGAGTTGGAGTGTGAAGTAGATTGCATCACATGACTACATCTCCAATACTAGCACATAATTGTTTATAAACAAAGCAAAGCAAAATTCCATATAGTAGTGCAACCTTTGCTAAATAGAGTAATCAATGGATGCCAGAAGGATTGTGCATAAAATCCCTATCTAATGCCTACTCATTCAAAATCCCTAGACTAGTTTCTGGCTTGTGACCTTCATCAGTGAGGAGCTTTGGATCTGAGAGCACTGCATCTAGATCTTAGGATCTAATTTCATGCTCATAGTTTTGTAGTTAAGTAGAGATAAAAGGTGGTTGCTAGAGGGTTGCATTAGATTCTAAGATCTAGATACAGTGTTCTCATATCCAAAGCTCCTCACTGATGAAGGCCACGAGCCAGAAACTAGTTTGGGGATATTGGATGAGTAGGCATTAGATAGGGATTTTATGCACAAGCCTTCTGGCATCCATTGATTACTCTGTTTAGCACAGGTGGCACTACTATATGGAGTTTTGCTTTGCTTTGTTTATAAACAATTATGTGCTAGTATTGGAGATGTGGTCATGTGATGCTTGCTGGTTTAACACCAATCCTGCCTAATAGAGTGGTGGCTATGGTTATTAAAGAGCCAAAGACACCAAAATGTATGGGTGCTGAACTGAGTTCAGACCCATATGCCTATATAAGCTATTGAGCTTAGATTGAAAATATTTTTCGTGTTTTCATGCTCATAGTTTTGTAGATAAGTAGAGATAAAAGGTGGTTGCTAGAGGGTTGCATAAGATCCTAAGATCTAGATGCAGTGCTCTCAGATCCAAAGCTCCTCACTGACAAAGGCCACAAGCTAGAAACTAGTCTGGGGATATTGGATGAGTTATGCATTAGATAGGGATTTTATGCACAAGCCTTCTGGCATCCATTGATTACTCTGTTTAGCACAGGTGGCACTACTATATGGAGTTTTGCTTTGCTTTGTTTATAAACAATTATGTGCTAGTACTGGAGATGTGGTCATGTGATGCTTGCTGGTTTAACACCAATCCTGCATAATAGGGTAGTGGTGGCTATGGTTATTAAAGAGCCAAAGACACCAAAATGTATGGGTGCTGAACTGAGTTCAGACTCATATGACTATATAAGCTATTGAGCTTAGATTGAAAATAGTTTTTGTGTTTTCAATTTCATGCTCATAGTTTTGTAGTTAAGTAGAGATAAAAGGTGGTTGCTAGAAGGTTGCATTAGATCCTAAGATCTAGATGCAGTGCTCTCAGATCCAAAGCTCCTCACTGACGAAGGCCACAAGCCAGAAACTAGTCTGGGGATATTGGATGAGTAGGCATTAGATAGGGATTTTATGAACAAGCCTTCTGGCATCCATTGATTACTCTGTTTAGCACAGGTGGCACTACTATATGGAGTTTTGCTTTGCTTTGTTTATAGATTGAAGCCTGTCCATTAAAATATGAGGTTTGACTATCTTAATATATATCTGAGCACTTATAGCATATATTTGTAGAGATGGTAATCTGGACCAACTGATGATTGCTAGTTTAGCATAAAATACGTAAATTGGTGATTATTTATCTTTTCAACATATATGTGGTCAAGTGTATCAGTATTATGTGATAGTGTGGAGGGTCATGGGTCTTGTGAAAGTCTGTGCTCATATACCTATAAATTAAATTTGTAATACATTTACTAAAAACTAGCTTATACCCATATCCATATTACTAAAAACTAGCTTATACCCATATCCATATGTATATACTTTTTTTATAGGTTATTTTTATCTTGATTTGTTTTCTGAATGGATGTTCTGCTGAAAATATTTTAATAGTTTATTTGCTGTTTCATAAGTCATCTTGAATTAAAACAAATTGAGACTTTCCAAAATTTGTAGATTAAATATTGTAAATATGTAATAATCTATATTAAATGAAAAAAAGACATTTTTGTTGCAGAAATAATATATATATATATATATTTAAAAATTGTCATAAAGTTGTATATTTTTATAGATAATAAGCATTTTAAAACTTAGATGTCCGTAAAAAATATCAAAGAAGTTATCTGAAATTCAAAACAGAAAACATAATTACAATGAGAACCAGATTAAACATAAATTAGTCACATCATTGAATGATACATGAAAACTTTAAATTTCACCACAACATAAGAAAACTAAAGGAATGACGTTTATAACTATTTTAATAATGCAAAGATATATGTATAAAACTGAGAAATAATAAAAATTGAAATATTGATAATATAATTTTTAGGAAAAAACCTTGCAGCGTTTTTTAAAACTATATAAATTAATTGACATGTTCTGCATCACGTCATTGTATTGCACTTTTATTAACATTACCTGTATTCATATTCATAACTTTTGGGGGAAAGAAGTTTTTCAATTAATAAATTATTTGCAATAAACAATCTTAAAATTGTCTTACTCATTTATAAATAATAATAATAATAATAATAATAATAATAATAATAATAATAATAATAATAATAATAATAATAATAATAATAATAACAACAATAATAATAATAATAATAATAATAATAATAATAATAATAATAATAATAATAATAATAATAATAATAATAATAATAATAATAATAATAATAATAATAATAATAATAATAATAATAATAACAACAACAACAATAATAATAATAATAATAATAATAATAATAATAATAATAATAATAATAATAATTACCAGTTAGTGAAAATGATATAATAGAGAAAATGAGAACTATCAGCAATGCTTGTCACCCAGGTGGCCATGGGATACCACTGTTCATTTTGAAGCATTTAAGTTTTTTTTACAGCTAAATACCTCAAGGATTTAGCAAACCATCTTGCTCAAGAAATTAAACCAACCACAGGGATATATCCCATGGCAATAGTGCCATATAATAAGAAAAAGAAAGGCATACCAATGCCAAATGAGCTTAGACCAACATCTATGGGACCACTTCCTATTAAAAATATTGGAAAAAATTATAAAAGATAAGATTGAGCCCTATATTTTACCAACCATCAGTGAATCACAATTTGCAAAGAAGACATCATCAACAGGGCAAGCAGCATTGTTATTCAAGACCATGATGATAGCCACCAGGGTTAGAAAGAAATACAGCACAGTAGTGGTGCAAATAGATATTGCTTCAGCTTTTGATTCAGTGAGAATCCCTGTGTTACTGGATATGATCAAGCAGACTAAAATACCCAAAGGTCTGCTATATTTGACTGCAAACTTGATACTGAGCAGAGAACTGTATGTTACTATGAATGGCTGAAATTCTCTTTCATTCATCCCAACACAATCACTATCACAAGGGTCTCCTCTGAGTGCATTAATGTTTATTTATTATATCAATCCTCTTATTGAAAAAATCAATAGCACATTCATTGGAGTTCAAATACCTGGTACAACACAGAAGATTGCATGTCTCACATACATGGACGATATCACAGTCTTCTTGACATCAAAGAAGCAAATACCACAGCTTCAGGCAGTGCTTGAACAATTCTCAAAGCAATATGGATTGAGCATAAACCCAGAAAAGTCTGTGGTCTGGATGCTACTCACTGGAAAGCCATGTGGATCAATGTATTGAGCAAAACCAGCTCCATTCCTAGGCTTTCCTTTTTTTCTAGGAGCCACTGGAATGAGATGTCAGATCCAAACCAAGCTCAAAGAGGAAGTCAAAAACATAGCCGAATCACTCTCAAAGGCATATTTGTCCATATATGCAAAGGTGCAACTGATTAACAAACTTATAATAACCAAGATAACATATTACATGCCTGTAGTTGAATTTTCAAAAACATTTATGGCATGCATTAATTCCATATGTTGCAAGCTCATCTGGGGGAAAAAGATGGTGGCAATTTCAATGGCAAAACTGAATCGCCCTCTTATAGCAAATGGACTGGGATTGCATAGCTTACAAACATTTCAAACATTCAAAACAAGGAATGCTATAATTGCTATACTCACTCAATTTCCTAAATTAAGACACCTAGAGCAGATAACACCTACAAATAGACCTCCTCCAAAAGATTGTTTTTTGGCAATCACCGTCTACCAATGCAGGAGAGAAAGAACAATTCCAGATCAATTGGACCAAAAATATAAATATTAGGGAAATATATAAGTTTATACATCAAAATAATTATAATGAGGAGATCCCATCAATACTAGAAATAGGAAACAAATATCTGATCAAGCAATACAAAAAATGGCAATTAGAACCTAAATTCCTAGATTTTTATAATTAAAATGAATTTGAACGCTTTACCTATTAAGTATTTTTTAAATCACAGAAGAATGTACAGGTCAGATGATCCATTCTGTGGCCTTTGCCATATGGCTGAGGAGACTTTACAGCATATAATTTTCAACTGCAAGGCCTTGGAGCAGACTAGATGCATTTTGCAGGCCAAATACAGGAAAAAAATACTACAATGATGCAAATTATATCAAATTGCAAAGGAAGGTCTATACCAGCCATAAGAGCCTCAACGTTTGTTTTATATGCACTTTGGTGCACTAGGTGTGTATTCATATTGGGTAATAACCCCAGAAGGCATCCATCCACATTTGAAAATAAGTTGAATAAAATTCAAGTTAGAGACAAGCAGATCACCAGCCCGGATATTTATGCAGCTACTTGGTCCCTGCTCAGGCAAATAGCAAAGCTATAAAAACAAAATTAAAAAAAGCATGGTCCTGATTATGCTCCTATTGGACAATAATATGATTAATTAACATTGATAAAGTGGATAGAATCATGTAAAATTACCCATACAGATATGTACTTTTAAAAAAATGAATATTGTAGACTTGAAATTGAACTAACAATAATAAGATTCAACATGTATCTTGCTATGGCATTATAATACTATGTAACTATTGGATCAATAAAGTTTACTATTATTGAAACTTAATAATAATAATAATAATAATAATAATAATAATAATAATAATAATAATAATAATAGATGAAATACACAGGCTTATATATACCTCTGTCTATATATGTAATAGACAGGGTATGAGCACAGACTTTCACATGACCCACCACTCTCCACACTATCTCATAACACGGATACACCTGAACACACATATGTCGAAAAGACCAACAATCACCAATATATGTATTTCATGCTAAACCAGCAATCTTCAGTTGGTCCCGATTACCATCTTCACACATACATGCTACAAGTGCTCAGACACATATTAAGATAGCAAATCCTCCTACTTCAATGGACAGGCCCCAATATACTCCACACTCCAACTCTTCAACTGTCCATCCAATTGAAAATCTGATGATAAAACACTCAAAGACCACCCTTAGGCCGAGATTGTTGTCACACCCATAATAATAATAATAATAATAATAATAATAATAATAATAATAATAATAATAATAATAATAATAATAATAATAATAATAATAATAAAAAGAAATTATTAAACTCAGGTGCTTACTATACATATATATAATTTTAATGCGCAAATACGCGCACCACAACCGAGCTTCATCAGGATTAAATAACAATTTATTATAAACTCAAAATAATTATAATATCTAAAGAATAATGCCCGAGCGCTTTCAAGAGAACTTAGCTCTCATAATCATGGGCAACAAAGAATAAGCATAGCAAGCTGGTATATGCTAAAATATGCTGATATATGTAAATTAGTTGAAAATAAATGCGTCAGCTCTAAATGATCCATTTCTTAGAGATTTTGTACCACGCATCTTTCCTATTCGTAGCCTTATCATCAATAGCAATAAAACATGCTTCTTTAACTTTTCTCTTAATGTCATTTCTCTCCCTGCAAACTATTCTTGCATTTTTAGGTTCACATGCATGACCAGCTGATTTCTGATGTATTGCAAATATTGAGTTGCAATTTGGGTCTACCTGGATCATTTAGAGCTGACGCATTTATTTTCAACTAATTTACATATATCAGAATATTTTAGCATATACCAACACGCTATGCTTATTCTTTGTTGCCCATGATTATGAGAGCTAAGTTCTCTTGAAAGCGCTCGGGCATTATTCTTTAGATATTATAATTATTTTGAGTTTATAATATATTGTTATTTAATCCTGATGAAGCTCGGTTGTTGTGCGCGTATTTGCGCATTAAAATTATAATAATAATAATAATAATAATTAAAAGATTATTAGGATACTTTAGATACAATATTTGAAATATATATATATTTGAAACGCTTTATTTATATGTACTAGTATATTTTGTATTTATATACTAAACAAATAAAAAATCGAAATTGATTTCATTTTCATTTTTAGTTTCTATGTTATGAAATGTTGAAATATAACTCTGAACGAAAACAAATGTAATTCATATTGTTCTGATGATTAAAAAAAATCTCTCCATCATCGAAGACTTTTAAATATTGCTTTTAAAAGACTTGTTTAATTGATTTGTATAGAATATAAAACTGGTATTGAATCTACAATTGCTTTTATATATAATAAATAGCATTCAATTTAAACATTTTTCAGATACGTCTAATTTTGGCCCATCCGTATTTTCAATACCTCATGTATTTATCATATGTGCGTATGATTTAAACAATAATAGGCAGAATAATTAAATAATGGTAGCGTGCCTTCACTTGATATTTAATGTCATAAACTATTATTAGTACATTTAATATTCATTTATATCTAAATAAACTCTGATATCCGCAATCTGGTAATGATTAGAGTTTGCAAATCTAGTCTTTAGCTAAGAAAATTGGGATTACGTATTTGCAGAAATATATAAAAACGTACACATACGCAAGCATGCATAAATAAACATATATTAACAAATGCAAGTAAATATTGTACTTTCATAAAACATTCTGACACATATTTAAAAAATTAAGTATTTTAGAAACATTTCTTTCGCATTCATCATACTTTTTAAAAAGTTATTCATCAAACAATAGGTATGTTTTTTTTCTTTATCCAATTCATTGAACGTTCTTCATAAATAAGATTAAAATTAAATGAAGTACATCTGCAAATCACAACTCTTTTCTTCTATACAAGTGAAAATCTTAATTGACTTTTGTAGAAAATAATGAAGGGAAGAAATAATGAGGCCACTTCACGCTAGGTTAGAGAATACCTGAAGACGAATTCATTACAAAACAAATTTTTTTTCAAACTTTTCTTCTTCAATATAAATAATCTCAAAACATTAAAAAAAATTATTAAAATGGAATACTATTCTTAAATACTAGGGAAAAAATTCTATGTTTAAAACTTTTATGAAAAATATAAAATATTTATGAATGAATGATAAAACAAATTTAAACAATTTAATTGGATGAGATGCAATGTGAATCCTAATACCTAAGTAGTTTGGCTTATTAAAAAGAACCTAATTCAATAGCTAAGAGTTTCTGGATTGATTACCAATTTAAAATAAAAAGAGAAAAAAGAATAGAATTTCAATCTAGTCAATTAAAAGTGAGTGAATATTATTTGAACTCCTAAGTAACTAACCAAATGCAAAGTCTATTATAATAAGTATACTTGAGAATAATTTTTTTTATCAGATGTTGCTGTTTGAAATTTAGCTATTTTTATATGTACATATAATGGTCAGAAGGAAATTAGATGGGCAGTGGTAGAGTATACATACGTGATAAGGTTTATCATTTAAAAATGCTTAAATAAAATTAGAAAGGATGTAACAGGTGTATGGTTATGTAGATCATTTGTAAATGTGATAAAAGAGAAGAATACATGGTTTATAACTGTAGATAGTTTGATAAACAGAGCAAAACTCTCCATACAGTATTGCCACCTGTGTTAAACAGAGTAATCAATGGATGCCAGAAGGCTTGTGCATAAAATCCCTATCTAATGCCTACTCATCCAATATCCCCAGACTAGTTTCTGGCTTGTGGCCTTCGTCAGTGAGGAGCTTTGGATCTGAGAGCACTGCATCTAGATCTTAGGATCTAATGCAACCCTCTAGCAACCACCTTTTATCTCCACTTAACTACAAAACTATGAGAATGAAATTGAAAACACAAAAAATATTTTCAATCTAAGCTCAATAGCTTATATAGTCATATGGGTCTGAACTCAGTTCAGCACCCATACATTTTGGTGTCTTTGGCTCTTTTACAACCATAGCCACCACCATCCTATTAGGCAGGATTGGTGTTAAACCATTAAGCATCACAGGATCACATTTCCTATACTAGCACATTAATTATTGATAAACAGAGCAAAACTCTCCATACAGTATTGCCACCTGTGCTAAACAGAGTAATCAATACTGTATGGAGAGTTTTGCTCTGTTTATCAACAATTAATGTGCTAGTATAGGAAATGTGATCATGTGATGCTTAATGGTTCAACACCAATCCCGCCTAATAGGATAGTGGTGGCTATGGTTGTAAAAGAGCCAAAGACACCAAAATGTATGGGTGCTGAACTGAGTTCAGACCCATATGACTATATAAGCTATTGAGCTTAGATTGAAAATATTTTTTGTGTTTTCAATTTCATTCTCATAGTTTTGTAGTTAAGTGGAGATAAAAGGTGGTTGCTAGAGGGTTGCATTAGATCCTAAGATCTAGATGCAGTGCTCTCAGATCCAAAGCTCCTCACTGACAAAGGCCACAAGCCAGAAACTAGTCTGGGGATATTAGATGAGTAGGCATTAGATAGGGATTTTATGCACAAGCCTTCTGGCATCCATTGATTACTCTGTTTAGCACAGGTGGCAATACTGTATGGAGAGTTTTGCTCTGTTTATCAACAATTAATGTGCTAGTATAGGAAATGTGATCATGTGATGCTTAATGGTTTAACACCAATCCTGCCTAATAGAATAGTGGTGGCTATGGTTGTAAAAGAGCCAAAGACACCAAAATGTATGGGTGCTGAACTGAGTTCAGACCCATATGACTATATAAGCTATTGAGCTTAGATTGAAAATATTTTTTTGTGTTTTCAATTTCATTCTCATAGTTTTTTAGTTAAGTGGAGATAAAAGGTGGTTGCTAGAGGGTTGCATTAGATCCTAAGATCTAGATGCAGTGCTCTCAGATCCAAAGCTCCTCACTGACGAAGGCCACAAGCCAGAAACTAGTCTGGGGATATTGGATGAGTAGGCATTAGATAGGGATTTTATGCACAAGCCTTCTGGCATCCATTGATTACTCTGTTTAGCACAGGTGGCAATACTGTATGGAGAGTTTTGCTCTGTTTATCAACAATTAATGTGCTAGTATAGGAAATGTGATCATGTGATGCTTAATGTAGATAGTTTAATAAGAAAGTCACGAGAAGTGGGGCAAAATGTAGTTGAAGAAGCTAGAATAGAGTATGCTTTTAGTGAAGTGACAAGAGATATGAATTAGCCAGAGAATAAATAAGATATATGAAGAGTTAAATGATATAGAAGCAAAATTAAAATTATTAAAGGTGAAGTGTGAGCAGATTAAGGAATTAATGAATAGAAATGATAAGGAAGAACTATAAGGAAGAATTAGATAAGGAAGTCAAGAAGTTGGAAAAGACAGTCACCGATGAAGTAGGGAAACTAACTATGAGACAGTATTGATATGAGACTAATTAATTGTATGTGAAGATGTAATTGCAAGGGAAAACAGAAACAGATATATAAGATTATGTTTACCTGGAGCTAAAATTAGGGATGTTATAAATAAGGTAAAGAAACAAAGAGTAGAACTATTTATGTTATGGTAGGGACAAATAAATTCTAGAGCCATCAGAGAGAGTAATAGATGAGTTCATAGAATTGATTAATAATTTGAGTAAGATTAAAGAAAGAGTAGGAATAGCTGTATTATTACCAAGATTCAACAATAGGCACATGTTAGATAGGGCATGTTCTGTAAATGAGAGATTGAAAAAATTATGTGAATGTGTGGGAATTTTTTTATTAGTAAGAGGGGGTTGTATATAAAGATGTATTGACTTAGAAAAACAAGGAAGTGAAGTATTAGGGAGTTTGATTTATAAAAAATATTATAGTTCAGGAAACTTATAAAGTGGAGGGGTAGGACTTTAAATTGCAGTATTATCAAATAGAAAAAAAATGGATGGGATGTAAGAAATAAAGAAAGGGTAGTTGATTTAGATATAAATGTACACGTGAAAGGTGAATGGGTCTATAAAAGTAATGGTAAGCAAGTTATTTACAAATGTAATAGAGAAGAAAGAGTCAAAAGAATTTATAAAAGGGTAGGAAAAAAGAAGAAATTGTTAAATTGGATTTATAAAAGGGTAGGAAAAAAGAAGAAATTGTTAAAATTGAATATTTAAATATGCAAGATGGTAGGAGACCAGAAACGTGGCTGGAATTAAACAAAGCAATTTAAAATGAAGAGCTTGAAGTATTAGCAGTAGTGGAAACACATCTAAGAGAAAAGAAATAACATATACTGGAAGACTAAATATGGCAGGGTACAAATAAAAAAGAAAAAGAAAACAGGGGTGGTGGTATATTTAAATACTGTTAAGTGTCAGGAACATATGTGGTTTGAGATAAGATTAGGAAGACAAAAATGGATGGTAGATATAGTTTATATAGCCACTGAAAATAGTCAACTATAAAGAAGTGGAACAGTAACATATATGAATTCTTAGTTAAGAATTTGAAGAGTATCAAAAAAGGGGAAGAAAATAATGGTTATAGGGAATATAAATAAGCATATTGAAAAAATTGATGATGTGGATAACAAGAATGAACAGCTTTTGAAGAATTTTTGTTAAGAGAATAAATTTGAGCATTGAAAATTTATTAAGTATTTATAAAGGATAATACACATGGTCTAGAAATAATATATTTCACACAATAGATTATGCATTAGTAGAGAAAAGGGAATGAATAAAGTACAAAAAATTAAAGTGGTTGATAATGAAGAGAGAGTATGTAATAGTGATCGTAATTTCTTTATAATAAAAATGGTTACAATGTGATGGAAAATAGTAATAAAAGTAGAAAGAATGGTGAAAGATGTGGATGGAGAGTAAATGATGAGAATAAATTAGAGGAATATAAAATGAAGGTAGAAGAAATCATGGAAGAGATTGTTGGGGATAAATATAAGGACTGGTGTGATGAAATACAAAAAGTGACAAATAGGGTTTTAGATTAAAATATTTAGAAAAATAAAAGTAATAGAAAAGTGAGAGTTAGTAAATGTGTAAAATAGAGGAATAAAGCATGCAGAAAATATAAATGTGCTACTAACAACAAAGAAGGTGAAAAAGATGTTAATACTAAATGGGAAAAGTATTTAAAAAGACACATTGTCTAAAATAGATAATTATATAGAGAGAATGAAAATTAAATAGTAAATTGTTGGAGGATATTAATAAATGTGGAAGAGATGGGAGTAAAAAATTTTGAAAATATATTAAAAGAAGGAATGTAGGGCAGAAAGAAATTGTATTACTAGATAATGAGGGAATTGAGTGTAGCTTTAGCAAAGAATTAGAGACAATCTTAAATAATAATGTAATGGATATAAAAAAGATGTTAGATGTAAAAGATAGAATGATAATAAACATGAAGCATATAGTAATGGAAAATTAGGTATACAGAAAATGAATTGAATGAAGAGAAAAAATTGAAAAGTGGAAAGGCCAGAGGTTTAGATGGATGGGCAGCAGAGATGGTGATGAATTTAGGAAATAAGGCAAAATTAAATATATTATCATGTTTTAATATGAAATCACAGAAGAAAGAATTTCCAGGTAGCTGGAATAATACAAGAGTTAGACTATTATATAAAAGAAAGAGTAAAGATCATAGAAAATTAAACACTTATAGATGGGTAGTGGTGATGACAGTGTTATATACTGTTTTTGCATATATGAAGGCTGGAAAGGTCACAAACTGGATGGAAGAAAATAATATAGTGGATGAAATGAAAAGATGTTTTTGATCAAATAGGTGTATAGGAGATAGTTTATTTGTAGTCATAAACTTATAGATATAAATGGGAGTACAGATAGACAGTTATATATGGTTTTTATAGAGAGAGAGAAGGAATATGATAGAGTAAATAGAAATAGATTATGAGTAAGTTTAGTAAATTTGGGAATGAATGGAGCTTTTGTGGGTCTTATTAAGAGATTAAATAATTACTATATGTATCAATTAAGAAATATGGAATCAGTTAAATAAAAATGGAATGGGACTAAGGCATGTCACCTATTTTGGTTTTATTATATTTGAGAAAAATGGAGAAAGCCATAAAAGACTAGGAAAAGAGATAGAGATACCATTAATAAATAGATGGCAAGGGAGTATATATATATTATCAAATCTTTTATCTGTTGATGACCTCTTCTTGTGCATAAAAAGTACAGAAGATATGGAAGTTATACTGAAGACGTGTATAAGGATAGGTAAAGAAATAGGAATTAAATTTGGTGAATGAAAATCAAAAATAATGATAATAAATGCTAGGGAAAGGGAAGAAAATGAATTTTTATTGGGGGATATAAAGTTAAATGTAGTGAATAGGAATCAACTTAAGTAATCAGAAAAATTGCTTGGATGAATGGGAGAAAAAAATGATAAATGAAATAAAGAAAAGAAAAGGACTGATAAAGAAATTAACAGTGTTTTCATCCAATAAAATATGATGTAGCTAGAATTGTATGGAACAGAGTGGCAGTAGCAGGGTTAATTTATGGTAACAATGTGGTATGTGCTAATAAAGGGATGTTATATTACTTAGAAAAAATATAAAGACAAGTGGGAAGTCATGCACTGGATGCAGATATGTGGATGGCAAAGGAGGCAATTCAAGGAGAAGTGGGATGGCCAAGTTTTTATATTTGAGATGCAAAAAACAAAATGAAAATTTTCAGTAGATTGCAATTTATGGATAATAAGAGAATAGTAAAAATATTTTTTAATTGAGTTATGAGTAAAGGATAGGCACCAAGATGGGTAAGAAAGCTAGTAAGGTATGCAGAAGATTTAGATAAAAACTTTATGTCAGCATACTTATACAAAAGATATGATTAAAGACTTTATGTCAGTATACTTATACAAAAAATGGGATTATGTTAGGATAATTGTTGAGTGTTATAGTGGAAGGGAATGAGATAGAATAATCGATGCATTAATAAAAAATAGGGAATTGGAGAGTGGAGAAATATTATGGAAAGTAAAAATAGTTTAAATATATATAGAAAAGTAAACAGAATATTAGATGCGAGTTAGTTTATGATAATAGCAAGGAGAATAGTTTACTGTTTAAGGTTGAAAAAGAATCTTTAGCAACAATGGAATATGCACATAAATATAAAAATATGGGTGATTTAGTCTGCAAGTTATGTAAGGAAGGCATAGAAAATATTAGGTATCTGTTAATTGAATGTAAATACCTGAAAGCAGAAAGGGTATACATAATGAAGTTGTAGAAGAATACATATAAATAAAATGATTATACAGAAAGTGGAATCTTGGTTTTTATGCTGGGTTTGGAAAAAGATAAGGGGGATTGAGATATAAAGGTCTAGTTTTGACATACATTATATTGTGAATATGGGATAAAGCAGGATAAAGAAGAATATGGAAAAAACAGAGTGACAAATGGAAAGGGAAGGGGCTAACAGGTTTCTTTGGGCATAGTGGCTGAGAGATTCCTGACTTTGATAAAGAAGAAGTCACAATGCACACATCACATCACATAACATAAGCATAAAATTATATAATAGTATTTGAAATATACAATTTTGTTTTAAATTGATTATTTTTAATTATACTATGTATACACATAAGTAGGCAAAATACATAAATGTAAACATTGTAAATTTGTTAATATTCTAATGTTAATAAATTTTTATAATCTTATATATAATTAAAAAAAAAAAAACAATATAAAAACATTTGTCGTATTGTATTAAAAATAAATTGATATCACCTTATTCTAATGATTTCTATAGTCTATACAATGTTGTTTATATCCTTTTAATTCGATTTATGATAAAATTACAAGTTCTACATATACAATAAATATATCGTTTGTGTCAGGTTTTTAAGAAATCGAAACTAAATTCATGATAAATTATGTGTCAGATAAAATTTATATAAATAACAGTTATGATTTGAAATTAATATTACAATTAAAAAAATCTAAAAATATAAATATCATAAAAATTAAACCGAGGGTGAGAGCAGAAGATAGAAGAAAGAAGAATATAATCATTGAAAATAGTGGGTTATATACTAACCTATCTGCTATTACTAATAGTTGTATGTGTTTAAAATTTTTAAATAAAGTTTGAAAGCCACTGATGATAAAAATAGTCCATTATATATTACAAGTAAAGTGTTATCAGAACTGTGCTTTTTTTAAAAATCTTAATAAATGTAACTTTTGCTATTATTATTAAGTATCATTAAGTCGACACTGATATCCACCAATATTTTTAATAGCACTCCTTTATGATGATCTGATATCTCCATGATTTTTCAAGCTGTTCAAATGTGCATTTATTATTGTAACAAAATCCATTTATCTCATTACCATCAGATTTTCTAAACTTTATATATATTTTTGAATTAATTAACATCATCTTATGATTAATATAGGGTAGTTTTAACCCGTCCATAGTTAAGTAAAATTTGACTGTCTATTCTAGTGAGACTAAAAGAATGTGAAATCATTAAACATAAACATTAGATTATTAAATAATGAATAAGCAATTTACTTTCACTACCATCAAAATCTGTGATCTGCTGAGAAAACAAAAAATAATAAATATTATTTTAGTTACTGTGACAGTACTTACACAACATTTGGATATTTTACAATTGCACTTCCAATGTGAGTTGTAGAAATGGGAATACTAGATGAAAAATACTTTCTTTTGCCAATAACCAGCTCTAATATTGAAAAAATATTTAAAAAAGATCTTAAAAATAAATTTCATTTATGGAGAAAGGATTAGAATTTGCTAGATTTTGTTATCTGTAGTCAATTTTTTAAAAAAATGGAACATCAAATATAAAATTATGTAAAAAATTTCAAATAGAAATAACACTTGGTATGACAAAACTTATATTAGGTATAAAAACAATTTTAATATAGTAAACATTATTATTTTCCATGGATCAAAATGTGAACAATAAATAAGAAACATAATAAAAAAAAACTTTGTAGATGAAATAGATTTTTGAAAATCAATAAAAGAAATTAAGATGAAAAAAAGAGAGGAATTTAAATAAATACTTGCAGTTTAATATGTAAAATAAATGGATGTCAAATCAAGCCTACATATTGTCAGTGCCACTATTTGTATATTATATATTTAGATATTGATTTTGTCACAGAAGATTTTTTTAATTAAAAAAAAAGAGTATTATATGACTCTACTTTATGTATTAATAACTCTGGTAAAATACTCTTTATTAAAATAAGATTTCTAAATTATTGTTAACAATAAATAAGTGGTATTTGAGAATATATTCTATATTAATGTGGAGATGAATGATCTCCTAAGGCAGTTTAAAAGGGCAGTTGAAACATATGTGCTGCAGAGATTGGTTCAGTTATTTTGGAGTGTTTTTTTTTTTGTATCTAGAGACAGATGGTATAAACAGTGCTTTGAAGAATTGATATGTTTTACTTTATTTCATATATTTTCAATGTCACTATTTGTTTATTAAATATTTAGAACTGATTTGATCATGCAAGATTAATTATATATATTGAAATGGTATATTCCTGGCCTCATATACGTTTCACCTATTTTCCCCCATAGTTCCATCTGTGCTACATTTAAACCCTCTATGAGTACATATATATGTGTCAACTCAGTTATATGTGTATTATCGCCCATATATATGTAGACAAATGACTATACTATTATAGGTTTATATATATATTATAGCGTGGGTATTTTTATTTAAAATCAAATCTTTTAAATTATAGATTTTATTTTCACAAAAAGAAAGTCAATTTATTATTTGATATTTAAAATTGCATGAATATGTGTGAAGTTCGTGTATCACCATGATACATATGTAACAAAATGTTATTTAAAGAGTTTCTAAAAATTCTTAGTTTTAAATTAAGTTGTGGTAAACAAAAATAATGCCACTGCACACCTGTGTCAATATAGCATATGAGTGAAGAATTAAATCTTATTTTGCAATAATATTTTTCCAAAATGTATTTTATAAATACTAAACATCACATGATCACCATCTCATACTAGCACATAATTGTACATAATTGTTGTATGGAGAGTTTTGCCTTTATTTTATAAATAACAAAATCCACTGAGTTGGAATATTACTAAGTCTTTGGCGAATCTAGCCACCCACGTTAAATTAAATATATAAGTTTTAAAATTTAAACAAAGGTTTAATTGATTTTGTAGATTAAAATATAAGATGGTAAATATATGTTAATGGATTTATCAGCTATAAATCCATTTTGTTGACAAAATATTATAGAATTTGAAAATCATATAAATACCCTATAATTTTATACTCTTGGTTACTCTGTAAATTTTAAAAAGTGTTGCTACTAGAATCCATGCCCATATTATTTTGACATGATGGAGTAGGAGACCATAGATTTGTCATTTCCTGTGGCAAGATGGTGATCTCAAACCCCATCCTAATGCAACAATGGCATGTAATCATCATCATGGAAATGAGAGATTTTTCAGCAACTGCCTTTCACCAGAAGAAGTCATCTAAAACTCATGCAACCTATCCAGAAAAGTGTCACTATGCCTACTGTCCAATGTGCCTAAAGTATCAGTTGCAATAAAGATTAGTAATATTTTTTTCAAAAACTTTAGAGCTCCTAATTGATCTTTAAATCTGTAATCTTTAATATTAAGTTAGCTTATATAATGTAAATTGAATGTTCATTCTTTATTCTTAAGATTCTATCTTCTTTATTCTTAAGATTCTATCTAAAGTAAAATCATTTATAAAATTAAACCTGTATAAATCTTGCCTGACTTAAGCTCTGTAAATGTAATTTAATTTCTCTAAACTATAATAGCTGTAATCAGTTATTATCCAAATTTTTTAATACTGTGGTTATGCCTATATGTATTGTTCTAATTATTTTATCTTCAGTTATTTTATATATATCATAATATGCCAAGTATTTTGAGACAGTGAACTCTGTAATTTTAGTAAACTTTTTATGGAGAGATAATTATTAAAATCTCTATTTTAATATTTAAATAATGCTACTTAGCATATTGAAGCACTGTTTTGAAACTCTATTATGTTAGATAATAATCAATCACTATACACTTGTTGTTATCCTTGATTATATTTAATCATATTTCATAATGATTTGCCTAGTCAAAGTTATTATAAATTATGACTTTTTGATATCAGTTAGTTAGAGGTGATATGCTAGTTAGAGATGATATTTAAAGTATATTTGTTAATGTTTATAATGCCCATCATTATACTTTCTCCTCCTTAATTATGATTATATATGAAGATTCAGTCTTTTAATTTAGATTATAGTTTATTTTACTCTTCTTAGTTAACATAATTATAACTGGGTTGGGTTAGTTTAACCGATAGAAGCCTACTGTTTAGGTGCAGTTAATTTTAAATATACATTTTTGTATTGTTTTATGCATTGTGGATGTGTTTTTATTAAGTATATTCCTACATCTTGCTGCACCTTCTTATGGGTTTGCATTGGAGGGTGATCCTGTACTCTTTAGTTCTGACATGGCTATATTACTAGAACTGGAACACAAAAGTCCAGACCATGTTTATAAAGCCTATCCAAGTTTCCAGAACTATATATGTTCAGTATTAGTGGCAAGCCATCCAATCCTAGGGAACCACACATTTTGATGCAGAATCCCATGAATAGTCATTCATTCATACTGTGAACTTATTTATTAGTTTTATTTAGTGCCATAGCATATATATGCAAATCTAAAGGTAATCAAGTTCTTTCATCCTTATTAATTAACCATTCAGCCTTAGACTGAAACCTGAATCTTGGTTGATAAACTGAATCTGAATTTGCTTGAGCCTAAATATTTGCTCAACCATAATATATGCAATAACCATCTTAACGCTGTATATAAAAATCATCTTGGCTAGGTTATCCACTTGTATCATGGGCAAACAAATGTAAATGGGTTTGGCATATTAATTAAAAATAGGCTTAAACCTTATTAACCATGTAAATATATGCACACACCTATATAAATATTAAGATGAGATTGCTGTAATAATTATCTCATCCACTATGTAATGCTTGCATGCATTGACCTACATATTAATACACTAAATTTAATGTCAATTTTTTTTATTTATTTATTGTTTTAATAAACCTATTCAAAATAATAAATTTGTTTCATATCTTTCTTGCTCGCAATCTACAATTTATTATTATTAGATATATATGACACACATTATAGTTATCATTGACATAAAATTACATTGAATAGTTTATTTACTTCTATTAGTTAAGTTGTTGGCCAGTTCTTGAGTCTTATGTTACTCCCTGTTTGGAGCTGACTCACTAGAGAAATTGAGACTGTGTATAACCTCAGAAATATCTTTCACATGGTGTTAAATCATGGAGTACTGGTAAATAAGTTGAATCTTGAATGGATTCAGGATCTCATCATCTCATTTTGGTCAGCTTTGGTGTATTTTACTGAAACACTGGATTTTGTTATGTGAATGTACAAATCTGACTGTTACAATATATATATATATATATATATATATATTGTAACCTAGTGTTATTGACATTTGGTTTACTTGGCATTATTTCTGCAGGAAAACAATGCTATTCTTTAAAGAAATAAAAAGATAAAATAACAATAGTAATAATTGATTAATAAAGTATGCTATTCACTCACTTTGGCATGTTTTGGGTGAATAACTAATAGATTTAATAACTCAATGTCATTTTTAAAGAGAGAACATGAATAATTTAATTGAGATATTAATAATTAGAGCAAATTAATATGGTATAAAAGCTAAACTGTAATTGATTTTGGATGGGTAGAGGGGAGAGTGGAGGAGTGTCTTATCATAAAGCACAATAACTTCTGGTAATTTCCTTTTGTAAAAAAAAGAAAAAATTAAAAAAAAAAAAAAAAGAAAAAAAAAAAATGTTTAAAGAATTATACATCACTGATTGTTAATTTAATGTATTTATTATTTTTTTTATATTGTCAAATTACTTTGTAATCCAGGTAAATAATACTAAAACTATATGATTGTAATAGGTTTTTCCTTTCTTTTGTTTATGTTATAATCAAATGATTATTTTTCTGGAAGAGGTCGCTAAAGTCAAGATCATTTTTTTTTGAAAAAAAAAATATAGTCTGCTTTTAGTTTTCAAGGAAGGAACAGTGCTGAAATTTGGTAACTCAGTTTTTTCATTTTAGTTTGCAGCAATAAATGTAATCAAAGTAAAATTTTAATAATATAATGTGTGGCTAAATTTTTTTGATAAGATATCCTGATTTTCTTTGCCATCTACCTATTTAAAGACCTTTTATACTTAAAAATTTATTGTCTCACGCTAAAGTTAAAAATGACAGAATTGACTAAGGGAATCACGAAAGGTGTTATTATGTCTAAATTAAAGAAGATAAATGATTTCCAAGTGAGAAATAATTATTTATTAACTTTATGTCATTTATTGATATTTTCTTGGTATAGAAAGAAAAAAAATAATAATTGAAAGAAATATTTTGAAACCAAGGAAAATCAACTAGAAACATTTTCACGCCCTTTCTCAATATTGTCTGCCTTTACAAGTAATGTAGTTACATACGTTAAAATATGTTTTATTCACCAAGAATTGTCTGGAAATAATAATAATGATAAATAAGATTAAATTATGCACCTGTATATTTTTTTTTGAAAAAATATATAAAAAAAAATATAAACTTTCTCAGAGTAAATATAGGAAAAGTTATATAGGGGCATTCTTACGGAGAACTTACCGTTAAAAAAAAAAAAAAATTATAATTCCTAAAGTATGAACAAAACTAAATATCTTAGTGACTTAATGATAAAAATAAATGATATATTATATTATACATCAGTTGGAATTATTAAAACTTCATGTACATGTAAATTGACTGCAGTTATTATCATAATAATCTCTTGGAAAATTGCGCATTTCCGTCCATAAGTAAGCTAGCTAATATGAATGGTACGTATCGTCAATAAAAAAAAATATTTTGTATGTTTATCGTCTATAGTCAAATATTCATCTATGTTAGAAGTGTATTTTTTTTCTTGGATCCCAAAATTGTAGTAGTTTAATTCAAGTAAGAATTAATCTTCAATTCTGCTATATGTTTCTTTACCTAATTTATTAAATGCACAAAATAAGAGAAAACTTTTATTTAAAGGAAATAATACCATGCGTTTATTGTTTTTAAACTTGCTTCGTGAAATACGACTGGATAAAGCTCTTCACCTGGACCAATTGCTCAACAGAAAAACATTTTCTAATGAGAGAGTATGCACTTGTTAATTAATGATTGTTTAAAACTAAGTTATAAATGATATGTATTTTTTTTGTTATATCACATAGGTTAAAGTCTGTATGGTCAAGTGATATTTAATAGCCTTGTAATGACAAAGGTATGTTTTAATATAATTATTATAGGTGAAGTTGATATTTAACATGAAAGAAAAAAAAATCTATAAAATATGTTTTAAATATTACATACAATTGTAGGTAGAAATTTTGTATGGTAGATACGTAAAAGAAAAATGTTTAGATATTTAAGGGGTAAAATAAATATTGAAAATTATCAGAAGTAACTAAAAAAAAAAAAAAAATGCTATAACAAAATATTTCTTGTTAAAGTTTTGAAACGAATTTATACTGTATTAATTGAGGAATTTATTCCTAATTATTCTTAAATAACACATCCACTTTATTTAGTTTAAGATAGTATGCTACCAACTATTTTGAATGTTCCTTTATTAAAATTAAAATTATTATAGTTTTATACCCGGTAACATAAGTTTATTATAATCAGTGTATTTACTTATCCTGCCCAGATATAGCATTGGTATATGCTTAATATTCGCATAGGTAATAATTATAATGTATTTATTTTGTGGGATGAAAAATGATCTCCCCAAAAGCTTTGTTTTCCATGAGAGGAAGATTTTAAATATAATGTTCAGGTATGTTTATAGCCCAAGTGATCGATTCTCATAGATAGGACGATCAAGAATTTATCTAGCATTTAGTATGCTTCATTCGTTTAAATCCCAGGAGAGGATTGTATTTGGTGTGTGTTCGTTGTATGCCCAAGTAAGAGGCAAGAAACCACCAAAATATTTTAATGTAGTAGATTACTCTACAGACCTTCGTGGTTATT
Organism: Epiperipatus broadwayi; assembly: GCA_028023455.1. NCBI lineage: Eukaryota > Metazoa > Onychophora > Udeonychophora > Euonychophora > Peripatidae > Epiperipatus > Epiperipatus broadwayi. The sequence continues at coordinate 88,047 of JAQFVV010006616.1, forward strand.
CCATATTCCTCATGTGAAAATAAAGATAGCTCCACCATGGAAGGTGTTGATTATTGTGCTTAATTTTGAAAGTTCGGGCAAGATAAAGGTTATATTGGAGGTGTTAATTCCTCAAGATCCACTTTAGTATAAATAGTGCGTTAGTAACTAAGATCAATATCTGTATTGTGCTGCTAAATTTTGCTAGTATTTGACAAGTAAATCAATGGAGAAAATAATTAAAATTACGTAGTTTTAAAACGCTTATTTACTGAAGGAATATTCAAATGCAATATTTAATTCTGGTTAGTAATTAAATAATACTCATATTTAAAATTATACGTATGAATAAAAAAATTGTATCATAACTTAAGTTAGCATTAAGTTAAATGTAAGATGGTAAGTGTAACTTCTGATAACTGGCCTATAATTAGAATAGGTTATCCCATTAAAGACCATAAATAAAGTAAATGTATTAGAAATAAATTTAATATTTTGCGTATTGCATAAGATGGGATTAATCATTTAAAAAAAAAAAAAAAAAATAGTTAGTCAATAATTTTGAATAAAAGCTTCTACAAGGTTACCAAAATGTAATAAACAATGTATTGGTAATGAAATGTACTTTTAGTTAATCAATCCATATGATTGCATACAGGAGAAGTGGTAACCTCTAGTCCATAACCAAAAGAGTATACAGATTAATGTCAGTTATATTTTGCATTACTATGGGATTATTGAATAAATGTTCATATATTTTTTTTTTGTGATAATAATAAATTATAGTCTTGTTAAAATTTGTTGTAGATACATTTTTTTGTTTTTATATGCTAAATATAAGTGTTTGCACAATATTTGCAAAACCTTTTCTCGAGTCCGAAATCATTCCAAATTCTCAAAAACTTAATATACCAGATAAATAAAGTTAAGCAGATCGGAATATGTCATTATATTTTAGTTTAATGATAATTATTTATGGAGTTGAAAACTTAAGACTAAACATTCACCTTTGTGTAAAAAAAAAAAAAATGAATTTATTCCCAAACCATTAACTTTGGTTGCACATTATTCCATTCCCATTTAGTTAAATTGTCTAAGTAATAAATCTTCATTATATTATTGTGTTGTCATGGATGATGGAAGGACACAAAAAGCACCCTTGTCTTTTTATTATTCTGACTGAGATTCTGAAAAAAAAAAGGGGCTGTGTTATTCAAAATTATATGTCATTATTGAATAGAATTATCATCTCTTTAAATAATATAGCAGTTGATATGAGAGATGAAGACACATTGAATTTAAGTAAAATAAATGTTTCCTATAGCCGACCAGAATGCCAGTCATATGCGACAACACAATACTGCCGAGCATTTCCTTACATGAAACAAAGAACCCTGAGATTAATATTATTATAATTATTCTTTAAATTAATAAGTGATCAATTATTGTTGTTATTACAATTGTGGCATGGCTTAAGAGAATTGAATGTACAATTGTATTATATGAAAAGTATTTTAGATCATATTGGAAACTTAATGGATATGTTGTTTTATTTTGGGTTGCCTTAACAACAAGTGCAGATAAACTAAACTAATTAATAAATATTGGGTTAGAAATAAAATAAATAAATAAATTTCTAATAAAAAATATAGTGGGTTAGAAATGGCCGCCCAACTACAGGGGCCATCGATGGCTATAGCTGGCCACGAGGAATTTAGTAAACTTTTCTTGAAGTCAATATTAATATTGTTTGCACTTGAATGGATTAGTTATTCATTGATTAAAAATATTTGCCAATAATGAATTGTTTTAGCCATAAGATATTATGTGAATATCTCTTATATGATCTAATCTTTTGCCACTGAAAAATAAATAATTAAGTTGTCAATTTATGATGTTATGGTCTGTAGGCAATTCCATAAAACACTGTAATGATTTTATCATTTATGATGATCTGTTTGTCTGGTCTTGTGATTGGCACTTATGCTATATTACATAATATCTAATGAGATTTATATGAACCAAGAAGCATATATATATAAAAAAAGAGCATATTTAGTAGTTAATGTTGGAGCTTTAGGGATATTAAATGTCAGAGCATAGCTTTTGGTGTAGATTGTTTTTGGTAGGAGAGGCATGGAGGCAGGATGTCTTGTCAATAATTTCTTATCGATAAATTTATTAATAGTTCATTGCTAATATTTCAGTACTGTTAAATACTAAAAGAGTTAGAATTTTAATATGAGTGAAAACAAAGATAATCATAGTATTTCTGAGGATTTGGGAGGATCCCAAGAGTTACAATCCCCTGATAGACAGACTCCATATTTTAGTGTAGAATTAAAAGAGGAAGGGGAAGATTTGGATATAGCTAACCCAGAAAAAGCCACAATAATAAAGGGAAAACATGAAAATGAGCCAGATCAATTAATGAGAAATACATTGGAGGAATTCTTAAAAAAATTAGAAAAATCAAATAGTGAATTAAAAAGTCAGATCCAAAACTCAAATAGTAAATTAGAACAATCAAATAGTGAATTAAAAAGTCAGATACAAAACTCAAATAGTGAATTAAAACAATCAAATAGTGAATTAAAAAGTCAGATCCAAAACTCAAATAGTAAATTAGAACAATCAAATAGTGAATTAAAAAGTCAGATCCAAAACTCAAATAGTAAATTAGAACAATCAAATAGTGAATTAAAAAGTCAGATACAAAATTTAAATATTAAATTAGAGAATTAAATGCAGAAGATCAAAGAGACATCTCAAAATCAAGTACAGGAGATAAAGGACTTAAGGGAAGATTTGAGAAATCATGTAGAAGAATCAAAATTGGCCTCTGAAAAGCTGGAAATAAGAATAAGGAAAGAGATCGAAACAAATTCTGAAAGGGCAGAAAATATGATTGAGGCTATCCAGCAGGACTTTAAAAGTCAATATATTGTATTAAACAATGAAGTACAGGAAATAAGAAATTATCAAAAGGAAACAGTAGTATTTCAAAGAGAAGTTCAGGATAGAGTTGAATCTATTAAGGGAGAATTAGACAGTGCTAGAAGTGAAGTCAGTAATTTGAAAGAGGAAGTTAAAAATATAACTCTAGCACCTGACAATGTAGTGAAAGGATGTCAGAGCCAGATTACCAGATTAATAGCTAAACTAGAAATTCAAGAGTTAACCCAAGGTGAGATTAATCAAAATCTAGAAAGTGAGCTAAGTCAAGTTATGGGAAGAGTAGAAAATTTTAATGATATAATAAAGAGTAATGCACAGCTATTACATAATAATCTCCAAGATGAAATAGGGGAATTAATGACTCAGTGTGAGAGTAAAGTCTATCAAAGGTTAGAAGATAAATTTGGGATAGATAAAGATGAAACTATTAACCAATTGGAACAACAGATTAAACACTTAAATGTAGGCCTAAATGATAGTTCAAAGAGAATAGACTGTGATTTGCAGAACTATAAGTTAGAATTAGAGAGTCGAATGCAAGCTATAGACTATAATAGGGATAATTTTACAAAAAGTAAAAAAATTGTTCAAAGTAAAGGTTTATCTGAAACTCAAGTAAAGGAAACAAATAATGGTCATAATAACCAAGTAATATCTGAGTTACATACGGTAATTAATCCAGTAGAATCAATATACGATCCATTAAATGAGGCTAGAAGTAAAGTCATGCTAGAGCCAGAAAGTAATAGCTCCATGGCCTTAAAATTCTTAAAAATAAAATTTTTTAGAGGTGAATATCTGGAGAATCCACACGAGTATCTCCAGAATCTGGAGGAGTTATTCACCTTATGTCATTTATCTGAGATAGAAAAGATTGCTATTGCCACTAACCATTTGTGTGCAGCATCTAAAGACTGGTGGCAATCATTATTTATTAAACCAGAAACATATGGAGACTTCAAATATCTTATGTTAGCCAGTTTTTGGGGGGAAGACTGCCAAGATAACCTGAGATATCAGATATCTCAGGAAAGATATCATGTAAATAAGGGTAGTTATACTCAGTTTTTCAGGAGTCAGGCCGTCAAATTGAAAACCTTGACAGCTTATCCTTTATCTGAGACACAAATTGTGCGAATAATTCACCATAATCTGCCGAGGCATATAGAGCAGATCTTGATTGCTGCTGACAGACATACCATAGAAGAGGTAGTAGAAATTTTAGATTCGTTAGAGACCAGCAATAGGAATATTGATAATAGAATTAGGGTAAATAGAGACACCCATCCGATGGTGAGTAATATCAATTTCGCAGATAGGTCACATATGGGAAGGAGGAAGTTAGTTAGAGAAAAAGGATATTATAGGATGAATCCCTATGGTAGACAGAATAGCCACCTCAGTAGGCCAACAGTTAAGAGTAGAATTCTGAATGAGAATCAGCCTTCTACTAGTGGTATCCCAACAATACCAAAAAAAAATATAAAGGGTAGTAAAAGTAGCGGGGCATTAAATTAAAAAGGACCTCGCAGGAATGTTCCTCACTTCGGGGCCCTATTTTTAAACATATGGGGAACAGCATAATGTGGAACATGACCAAGCACTGGCCAGAATTAACCTTAAAAAGATGGGTGATAAACGGACTCGTTATTCCAAAACCAGTCCACATCCTTTTAAAGTCCAGGATTTTGTTTTAATTAGAACTCCCCATGTGAGTAATCTCCGGAAACATATGTTTAGAAAATTCATGTATCTTTATGAAGGCCCCTATGAAATTGTGAAACAAGTGGGTGAGAATGCCTTTTTAGTCTCAACCCCTGATGGAACAAGAGGTACCTATAATGCCCAAAGCTTACTACCATATCCCAAGCAAAATTAAATCCTTTAAACTGTATTTATTGACATAAGAAAGAAGTAGGATATAAACTTAGTAATACCATAAGAAGTGTTAAAAAATGCATATATTATTTTATTTTTTATTTATTATAACGGTGGGAGAATTGTAACCTAGTGTTATTGACACTTGGTTTACTTGGCATTATTTCTGCAGGATAACAATGCTATTCTTTAAAGAAATAAAAAGATAAAATAACAATAGTAATAATTGATTAATAAAGTATGCTATTCACTCACTTTGGCATGTTTTGGGTGAATAACTAATAGATTTAATAACTCAATGTCATTTTTAAAGAGAGAACATGAATAATTTAATTGAGATATTAATAATTAGAGCAAATTAATATGGTATAAAAGCTAAACAGTAATTGATTTTGGATGGGTAGAGGGGAGAGTGGACGAGTGTCTTATCATAAAGCACAATAACTTCTGGTAATTTCCTTTTGTAAAAAAAAGAAAAAATTAAAAAAAAAAAATATAGTCTGCTTTTAGTTTTCAAGGAAGGAACAGTGCTGAAATTTGGTAACTCAATTTTTTCATTTTATTTTGCAGAAATAAATGTAATCAAAGTAAAATTTTAATAATATAATGTGTGGCTAAATTTTTTTGATAAGATATCCTGATTTTCTTTGCCATCTACCTATTTAAAGACCTTTTATACTTAAAAATTTATTGTCTCACGCTAAAGTTAAAAATGACAGAATTGACTAAGGGAATCACGAAAGGTGTTATTATGTCTAAATTAAGGAAGATAAATGATTTCCAAGTGAGAAATAATTATTTATTAACTTTATGTCATTTATTGATATTTTCTTGGTATAGAAAGAAAAAAAAAAATAATTGAAAGAAATATTTTGAAACCAAGAAAAATCAACTAGAAACATTTTCGCGCTCTTTCTCAATATTGTCTGCCTTTACAAGTAATGTAGTTACATACGTTAAAATATGTTTTATTCACCAAGAATTGTCTGGAAATAATAATAATGATAAATAAGATTAAATTAAAAACCTGTATATTTTTTTTTGAAAAAATATATAAAAAAAAATATAAACTTTCTCAGAGTAAATATAGGAAAAGTTATATAGGGGCATTCTTACGGAGAAGTTACCGTTAAAAAAAAAAAAAATTTATAATTCCTAAAGTATGAACAAAACTAAATATCTTAGTGACTTAATGATAAAAATAAATGATATATTATATTATACATCAGTTGGAATTATTAAAACTTCATGTACACGTAAATTGACTTTAGTTATTATCATAATAATCTCTCGGAAAATTGCGCATTTCCATCCATAAGTAAGCTAGCTAATATGAATGGTACGTATCGTCAATAAAAAAAAAATATTTTGTATGTTTATCGTCTATAGTCAAATATTCGTCTATGTTAGAAGTCTATTTTTTTTCTTGGATCCCAAAATTGTAGTAGTTTAATTCAAGTAAGAATTAATCTTCAATTCTGCTATATGTTTCTTTACCTAATTTATTAAACGCAGAAAATAAGAGAAAACTTTTATTTAAAGGAAATAATACCATGCATTTATTGTTTTTAAACTTGCTTTGTGAAATACAACTGGATAAAGCTCTTCACCTGGACCAATTGCTCAACAGAAAAACATTTTCTAATGAGAGAGTATGCACTTGTTAATTAATGATTGTTTAAAACTAAGTTATAAATGATATGTATTTTTTTTGTTATATCACATATGTTAAAGTCTGTATGGTCAAGTGATATTTAATAGCCTTGTAATGACAAAGGTATTTTTTAATATAATTATTATAGGTTAAGTTGATATTTAACACGAAAGAAAAAAAAATCTATAAAATATGTTTTAAATATTACATACAATTGTAGGAAGAAATTTTGTATGTTAGATACGTAAAAGAAAAATGTTTAGATATTTAAGGGGTAAAATAAATATTGAAAATTATCAGAAGTAACTAAAAAAAAAAAAAAATACTATAACAAAATATTTCTTGTTAAAGTTTTGAAACGAATTTATACTGTATTAATTGAGGAATTTATTCCTAATTATTCTTAAATAACACATCCACTTTATTTAGTTTAATTAAGATAGTATGCTACCAACTATTTTGAATGTTCCTTTATTAAAATTAAAATTATTATACTTTTATTCTATGATGTCCATTGATTTCAGATGTTGATCAAAGTATACCTGGTAACATAAGTTTATTATAATCAGTGTATTTACTTATCCTGCCCAGATATAGCATTGGTATATGCTTAATATTCGCATAGGTAATAATTATAATGTATTTATTTTGTGGGATGAAAAATGATCTCCCCAAAAGCTTTGTTTTCCATGAGAGGTAGATTTTAAATATAATGTTCAGGTATGTTTATAGCCCAAGTGATCAATTCTCATAGATAGGACGATAAAGAATTTATCTAGCATTTAGTATGCTTCATTCGTTTAAATCCCAGGAGAGGATTGTATTTGGTGTGTGTTCGTTGTATGCCCAAGTAAGAGGCAAGAAACCACCAAAATATTTTAATGTAGTAGATTACTCTACAGACCTTCGTGGTTATTCCATATTCCTCATGTGAAAATAAAGATAGCTCCACCATGTAAGGTGTTGATTATTGTGCTTAATTTTGAAAGTTCGGGCAAGATAAAGGTTATATTGGAGGTGTTAATTCCTCAAGATCCACTTTAGTATAAATAGTGCGTTAGTAACTAAGATCAATATCTGTATTGTGCTGCTAAATTTTGCTAGTATTTGACAAGTAAATCAATGGAGAAAGTAATTAAAATTGCGTAGTTTTAAAACGCTTATTTACTGAAGGAATATTCAAATGCAATATTTAATTCTGGTTAGTAATTAAATAATACTCATATTTAAAATTATACGTATGAATAAAAAAATTGTATCATAACTTAAGTTAGCATTAAGTTAAATGTAAGATGGTAAGTGTAACTTCTGATAACTGGCCTATAATTAGAATAGGTTATCCCATTAATGACCATAAATAAAGTAAATGTATTAGAAATAAATTTAATATTTTGCGTATTGCATATGATGGGATTAATCATTTAAAAAAAAAAAAAAAAAAAAAATAGTTAGTCAATAATTTTGAATAAAAGCTTCTACAAGGTTACCAAAATGTAATAAACAATGTATTGGTAATGAAATGTACTTTTAGTTAATCAATCCATATGATTGCATACAGGAGAAGTAGTAACCTCTAGTCCATAACCAAAAGAGTATACAGATTAATGTCAGTTATATTTTATATTTTGCATTACTATGGGATTATTGAATAAATGTTCATATATTTTTTTTTGTGATAATAATAAATTATAGTCTTGTTAAAATTTGTTGTAGATTCATTTTTTTGTTTTTATATGCTAAATATAAGTGTTTGCACAATATTTGCAAAACCTTTTCTTGAGTCCGAAATCATTCCAAATTCTCAAAAAACTTAATATACCAGATAAATAAAGTTAAGCAGATCGGAATATGTCATTATATTTTAGTTTAATGATAATTATTTATGGAGTTGAAAACTTAAGACTAAACATTCACCTTTGTGTAAAAAAAAAAAAAAAAAAAAAAAAAAGAATTTATTCCCAAACCATTAACTTTGGTTGCACATTATTCCATTCCCATTTAGTTAAATTGTCTAAGTAATAAATCTTAGTTATATTATTGTGTTGTCATGGATGATGGAAGGACACAAAAAGCACCCTTGTCTTTTTATTATTCTGACTGAGATTCTGAAAAAAAAAAAGGGGCTGTGTTATTCAAAATTATACGTCATTATTGAATAGAATTATCATCTCTTTAAATAATATAGCAGTTGATATGAGAGATGAAGACACATTGAATTTAAGTAAAATAAATGTTTCCTATAGCTGACCAGAATGCCAGTCATATGCGACAACACAATACTGCCGAGCATTTCCTTACATGAAACAAAGAACCCTGAGATTAATATTATTATAATTATTCTTTAAATTAATAAGTGATCAATTATTGTTGTTATTGTAATCGTGACATGGCTTAAGAGAATTGAATGTACAATTGTATTATATGAAAAGTATTTTAGATCATATTGGAAACTTAATGGATATGTTGTTTTATTTTGGGTTGCCTTAACAACAAGTGCAGATAAACTAAACTAATTAATAAATATTGGGTTAGAAATAAAATAAATAAATAAATTTCTAATAAACTAATTATATAGTGGGTTAGAATATATATATATATAATTCTGCCTTGTACCCTAATAAAGTCTGGGAAAATAGGCATTATTAAAATAAAATGTGTACTAATTTAAATATTCAAACTTTAATATGAAACAGAACTTAACAGAGATATTCAAATAGCAATCAAGGCACTAAATTAGCGTAGATAGGGCAAGTAAAAAGTACAGAGGCTTGAAACATGATTTAAGTGTCTACTGATATTATAAGTTCATTGAAAGTTTGTCACTTTCAATTTTCTTTTATACATGAATATATTATAATAGTGTTTCAACTATGTAAGCAATGAATATACTCACAGAAAATGTATTTTTTAATATTCAGCTTTATTACTGCCTAACATCCTTTCATTACATTCAGTATATCATATATATGGTGTATAATGGTGTGATTGCAAGATCTTTACAACAGTGTTTAATATTCAAGTTTATTTTGAATACAAATTTAGATTTACTCAAATAACCCATCTCTTTGATAAGAGTATGTTTGCTTGTTTTCTGTTACTAAAAATATGGTCACTAGCTATTGAACATGATTCTTTAATCTTCCACTTTTTGCCCTCTTTCTCTCTGTATACACTATTACTGCTTTTATTGGGTCAAATCTGTGATCAGTTTTCTGCTCATGACCTGTAAATATTGAAGTGTGTTTTCTCTGAGAGCTCTATTATATAAATATCTATTTTGGGCAAGGGCTCTTTGACAGGTTAGCCCTCAATTCACCATAATATTCAGCATTGCAGGGTGGATGGCTGTAATTAATTTTATAGACCATTAGATATTCTGATTCATTTGGTAAAAGTGTCTTTAGATTTATTGACTAATTGGTTTAAGTGATGGAGGCATTCAAAAGCTTATATTAAATTTGGCTTTACATATATTTTTTAATTTATGTGTAATTTTTGGAATATATGGTAGGTTTATCCATTTTTTAGGTTCCTCTTGTTGAATGGCTTAATTTGGTAAATAATCTTTATGGTGTTTATGATTTTATTGTGATTATATTCCATCTTTAGAAGATCATTTGTATACTTTTCAATGTCATTCTTCTTATCATATTCAACTTTGCTTAGTGTATTTCTCATTTTTGTGTGACATTGGGGTCCTAGATCTAGGATGTATTGCTTTTCTTACATTTAGGGGTTTAAAAATTATTCTGTAATTCAGTGTATGGCCTTGTCTTTTTATAGACAAATACAATATATTCCTCTATTATTGTCTTCTTTCTCCAAAGACCATGATAGTATCAATGCCCATCCAATTTCTTATCATATTTTATCAATGGTGTGTTAACATACAAAACACTAAAACATATATAGAAGGTCACAGTCTGATTTGCATAAAGGAAGATAAAGGAAACTGGATTGTTTTAATGGAGTAGGATGTGTAGTAGACAAAACTTGACAAGAAGATTAAAAGTTTTAAATTTATGAAAATAGCAACATATAATTGTAAAAATGTTAAAAGAAAGGAATTTACAAAAATGGAATACTTTAAAATGTATGTCTCTGCTGCAAATACCTGAAGAATGTTTGTAAACATAAAACTATATAAAAAAAAAAAACTCCAACTGAGACTTATTATTAATTTTGGTGGGTCATATTTTTATAAAATGGCTAAAACTATTGTTGTGTTGATTACTGAAGTATTGGGACTTGGCAAATACTCAATTAAATCATCAAATGAATTTGTTAATAAGATCAAAAGTGCAAAAATAAATACTACAAATAAAATTGCTTCTTTCAATATAAAAGTTTTATGGTTCAGTGACCAGAATGAGATCAATCAAGTTTATTGATGAATTGCTAAGTAATAGCAACTATGACCATCATAAAAAGCATAATAGATATCTTGAAATAGAGAGACAAAGACATTGCAGCAGTAGCAAATGGAAAATATTATGAAATAAATAATGATTGGCCAATGGTGCTGCCCATCAATGGCATCATCAGTATTCTATTCCTAGCAAAAATCAAAAACTGTGTTATCCCCAAATATATACATCTAAACTCAAGCTTAATATATATTAGATATGTGGATGACATGTTTATATCTGCTATTGATACACATATTGATAAAATATGACAAGAATTGGAGCAGATCTATCATAGATCTTGGAGAAAGAAGGCAGTAGTTGAAGAATAAAGACTTTGGATTTATATATATATATATATATATATATATATATATATATATATATATATATATAAAGACAAGGCCACACACTGGACTAAAGAATGATACTTAAGCCCCTATGTATAAGAGGAGCAATACACCCTAAAAGAAGAAATCCAATGTCACATAAATATGTAGGATTGAAAGGCTTGTTACATAGAAATCATACACTATGCAATTTTGAATACAATAACAACTACATTGAAAAGTATACAAAAAATCTTCAAAAGATTGGATATAATCACAATAAAATCATAAACATCATAAATAGATTTTATACCAAATAAAAAACCCTCATCACATCTAACAAGAGGAACCTGAAAATGAATAAGCCTAACTTATATTTAAAAATTGCATATAAATTAAAAAATATATGTAAAGACAAATTTAATATAGGCTTTTGACCTTTTCCATTACTTAACCAATTAGTCAACAACTCTAAAAAACCTTTACTGAACAAATCAATGCATCAAGTAGTCTATAAAATTAATGGCAGCCAACCAGCCTGCAATGCTGCATATTATGGAGAGTCAAAACCCAACATGTCAATCAGATTTGCCCAGCTTAGATGTTTATATAATATAACTCTCAGAGATAAAGAACATGTCAATGTTTAAGATCATGAGAAGAAAACTGGTGGCATATTTGAGCTAACAAAAGCAGAAATAGTGTGCACAGATAGACAGGACAGAAAGTAGAGGGTCAAAAAAGCATGTACAATAGCTAGTGACCATTTTTTATTAATAGAAAAGAAGCAAGCATACTCATATCAAATAAATGAGCTATTTGAATAAATCTAAAATTCAAAATAAATTTGAATATGTTGAGTAGCTTATTAGATAATAATTAAACACTGATATAAAGAAACTTGTAATTATATCTTTATACACCATGAATATAATATATTGAATATATTGAAAGCATGCTAGACAGCAGTAAAGCTGAATATTAAAAAAACTAATTTTTCTGTGAATATATTCATTAATTATCAGATATTATATTGTATTGTTTCTATATATAATACATCACATGACTCTATATGTGCACATTTTTTGTTTCTTATCGATTTTTTATTATTTAATGATTCAAGCATTTCAATTTTTTCATATATGAATTATCTTAAAGATTTATTTAACATATATATATAATATACATTGACAATGCTTTGCTGCAAGTCTAAGAGAGAAGTCTATTGAAAAAATTATATATACATAGATGTATCTGCTGTAAGGGTACAGCAAAACTTTATAAATAATACTCCATAAATTTTTTCCATGTTAGCATTGTATAAAATTTTATTGTAGGCAATTCTTGCATTTGTGAAAGTGATGATGAGCATTTTAACATTATAATTTTTTTAAGTGTAGGGGAAGGGGCTGTTAAGTTAAATTTGTTGTTATAGTTCTGGTATAGTTGGTGATTAATCATTATAAAAAAAAAATTAGAACAAGATCTAGTAAATTAAAATCATCACTATCATTGACTCACAAACATTGAATGTTTACTTGAACTTCTGAATAATGAATTTGTAACACATTTGTATAACTATTTTTTGTACTTTCATTCTGAATTACAGTATAAATTTTTACATTTGGAAAATCAGTTCTGTTATTTTCAGACTTATTGGATATATAATTGTTATTAGCAACTAATTTTAAAAGTCAATGTCAGACTTAGGTAAATTATTTATAGTGCTAGCGTTACTAATGTTTAAGGCTGGAAAGCCTTTCATATTGTCATCACTTGATTAGAAATTTTTTTTTACTAGAAACTGATGATTTTTTCTTAACAGCAGAAATATTGGCATGAAGAATAGGTTCAATGCTTCACTGAGCATTATTTAGAGAAAGTGATGATACTTCCCTATCATTTGATAATGAAAGTAAAGGATCCTCCAAAATGATAGACTTTTCAGTGTTACTAATCACCATTTTAAAAAAAGATGAATATCTTTTAGTTGTTAAGTTAATTAGGGTACTTTAGAGCTAACCAAAAATAGAAGTGCATCCAATTCACTCCAAAACAGATTCAGCTGAAAAACTCAAAATGACCTCTCCACCAACAGAAGCAAAAACATAAGGAATTTAACAAATAAGTGTCATCTATGTGTTTTTAAACTTTTATTAGTTCTATTTAATTCAGTATTCATAAAGATTCATTATGATTTATTAAGATTTCTTGTAAGAAACATTTTTTTTCAAATAAGACTTACACAATAAGATAGCAACATATTCTTGAAATCTCATCTCTTTCATTGATAATACATACTGATTAAAAGTAAGTAATAAATTAAGAATTAGGCTCTATTATATAAAAAAAATGGCATATCTGATATTATAAAATTAAAATAATTATTTGATATGAAATGTTTTCTATTAAAACATTTGATATCAATGTGTTAATATTAAATTTTTTTCTTAGAGCTATTAAAAAGATCCTGCTTTTACAATAATAAAAAATCACCTACAATTGAATTAAATATATAATCTAATACACATTAATCAACATATTCTAGTTTTTATTTTGTTGCATTGGTTCCAAAGAATTAAGATTAAAATATCTCTTAAAGTTGTATATAATGAAAAGTAATTAAATGTATTCAAAAACATCTGGTACCTTGAAAATTTCATTATTATTTCCAACATATCTTCACTTGATTTTGTAATATAAGTTTGAGTTATTAGTAATTATCAGATGAAGTGCAATTTAGTTTCTATATCAAGACTGTTTCATGGTTTTTGCCTTTATTGAAGAGAACTCAGAATTCTAATCTGAAACAAAGGCAGTTAATGATTTGGAAGCCTTTTTTTAACCATCAATTTTCCATCTGATAAACCAATGATTTCTCAAGATTACAATAAATGTTACTGTAATAGAGAAAAGAGAATTGTTTTTGATTATAATATTACAGTAAGCAAAAAAATAGGTTATCAAAACTAGTTATTGATTTGATTTCAATATAATATGATTATACAAGTTGGTTGGTATAGGTTTAAAATCTTGTTTTTTAGATTTAAAGCTATTATCTTGATACTAAAATATAATATAAAGATGGCTTTCAGATGCATAATTATATTAATTCTAGATTTAAATCCTAAGTCTTCATAAATGAAGAGAAAAAAACAGAAAATGTTAGGAAGATAGGGATTAAACTGCTTCTCTTGTAGCACTGGTTACTTAAGGTTACAATCACTGATGCTAAAGTACAGTAAAAATTGCTCTAATTTACTTTATTATTAAATACATTTTTGATATTATTATATATTTATTCTGATAAAAAAAATCATAATCTGATGCTGAAATACTCAAAAAGCATATATCTTTTTAGTTTCAGTAATTATGTATACATATTTAGATTTAGAGATTAAAAGTTTTTATCAATTTGATCAAATGATTTTAAATCTCTCACATTAAAAATATAAATTCTAATTCTGACAAAGGAAGTTTCACTTGTAAGATGATAAATATCAATGGACAAATTATAACAAGTAACAAAAATTAATTGGAAATGAAAAAATATATATGTAAGAGTTATATAGTGGAACCAAATATAATACTTTTTATGAAGTCACATAGACGGTGAGGTCAAATTAACTTTAAGATTATTGCCACTGGAACTGATAGAAATGCAATAGAAATTTTGCAGGATAGTGGAGAAAAATCACTAAAAATGCTTGCTACATTATACTAATTAATCTAAAAAATTATCTAATGTTCAACAATATTATGAAAACAGTGCATAATACCTGTTATACAACCTAGAAATGAAGTTATGCAAAAATTTATTCATTACAGATTAAAAACAATTGTGGAAAATGAACTCTTTAGTATTCAACTGTTTTTAGAAAACAAGACATGTCATTTCTATCATAAGCAAAAAGATACCAAAAATATGCATTATGGATTGCAACACAATACTTGATGTGAGCATAATAAATTATGGAATGTTCCTAAAAAAGAAATGTATCATAACAGTTCATTGTTTTCATAAGAAAACACTTTATGGAATGACAAGCAACATTTAAAATAAGCTAGATAAATTGGTTAGCCTTATACTGACAGCATATAATCAACCTATCTATTAAATATATATAATGACTATGTAACGAAAGAACTTGATTGGACAAATACAAATATGAATTTCAGATTAATGGATATTCTCAAAAGTCATCAAATATATAGATAAAACTCAAGAAGAATGAAATTCATTTATTAAAGAAAAAAATTAAAAGATGAGATTAAAGCTATAAATATGACAAATATTATATTCAAGAGAACAAATGCATAAAAATGATCAATAACTTTTACTTTATTAGATCACTTATCAATAATAATTCAGAAATTCATCATAAAATAATATTGGAAAAAATATAGAAATGAATATTAGACCTAGGCAAAGATCTTTAAAAGTAAAGAATGGTCTATATATTAATATGTTAGGAATAACAATCCAAGAATGATAAATTCTTTACTTTCTTATTAACCTTGACTACCACATGTAGATAGATTACTCTCAAGAGTTAAAATTGGTATGTAATACTATTATAAATTTCCGTATGCCTTAATTTTATAGTTTTTTTTTAATTGAACAGTTCTCCAATCTCAGTAGCTTCATGGGTATGTTTGTATTTCACAAAAAGCAAATTAGTTGGAATTTACTTTTAAGTAAAACTTTACCTGGATTTATAATAACATAAACTTATACTACACTTAATTCATTATATAGTTCATTTATACTTTAATTCCTGATCTGTATGACTGAATTTGTATGAAGATAACTTTAAACTATTATAAAGATAAAACTTTTAAGTCAAAAGTTAGAATCATATTAAAAATGTAAAAAAGAGTACTCATAAAAGCATGATGTTTTTCTATTAGTTTCCTCATAAAATTATTCAGAATTCTTTAGCTATCTATTACTCATAAGATCTGTGTGATATTCATTTACAATTTAAATTTTCCACCAAAATAATGGATCATTAAAACTACAAGAGTTGACTCCATTAGAATTAATTGAAAATGATGAAGTACTGATTAAGTAATAAATGAAATTGCATAATTATAAAAAGTAATAACAATATCACAAACTGAGATAATAAATGTAGTTAGTGCTTTTCATCTTATTTTACTATTGCCTTTCACTAAGAGAACCCAATTTTATCATTTTAGGCATTAAAATTAATAGTCTTGAAAACAAAATTAATTGTAATGGGTAATTTTTTCCCCTATTCAAACAAAACCACTTTTAATGAATGTGAAACTGATTTACATTGAAACATTGATGCAATACAAATAAGCCATGGCAATCTGAAATTTAAATTATCTGATGGTGGACTACTCAATGTATTCAGATTATAAAGTTAGCTGCTACTGCTTTAATGCATAGAGAAATTCATGCATAAAAGCATGTGAAACAAACTTTCTATGAAAATGATTTGTATTGTTCAAAATTTTAATGAACTCTATTTTTTTCTTTTTTTATAAACTGCACTAGAAATAGGCAACACATAATTTTCTTAAGTTGATATTAATTATAATATTAGATGGTGATGACTTTATAATTAACTACCTTTTTTATTACAGGTTACTTCCTCTAATAAAGGATTTGAATCAGTATCTTTTTATAAGATGCTTTGAATTCTTTAACATAAAAAATTGATGTTATTAATTTCCAGAACAATAACACCATAATGACAAAGACAGTTAAAATCAGGAAGGTCAACTGAAAAAGCAGCCCATTTATCTTAAAATGTATTACTAGGTTATAGTTAAAACACGAGGCCAGTCAACAATTATGTAGTTGTTTATAGAATGAAGATAGAGAGATCATAATTCTTACAAGTTTAATTTAACATTTTAATTAAGAAATTTTAATATTTATTTTTATTTCATATTCTTAATTTTTTCTTTATAAAATAAGCAAAATTACATTTCTCTAGACAAATAAACATATATTAAAAAATAAGATTTTCTCAAATACATCTGCCCATCATGGTAGTCAAAATTTTGCTGAACCATTCTATATGTTTATTTATGTGTATGTGATTCAATGAAAAGTTAGAATAATAAATATGCAGAATTGTAAATTTAAAACAAAAAAAAACTTATTAAATCAAAATAATGACTATTGGTTTTACTTTAGAAAATAACAATATATTTTCTTATACGACAAAAAAACACTCTTTATACAATTTCTATTTTTTTCTAATCAAATCATTAAAAAAAAAAAAAAAACTAAATCAATTTTGAAATTGATTTTAAAGATACAGAATTTAACATTTGAAATACAAAATTAATTACATGCATTAAGTTTTTTTAAAAAAAAAAAAAAGCAATACAACATTAAAAAAAATAAAAATCTTATTAACTGCATGCCAAGGGAATCTCTCACGTATATCATTAGCAGTTCCTAGTATAAAGATCACATTATGTTTCATATATTGACAAACATTAATCTCTTTTTTTTTTAAAGAAAAACAAACTATAGTATATTCATAAAAATTTTGCCTATTAATTAAGTGAAATTTTTATTCTTATATGTAACTTTTTATCTAATGTATACAGAACAATTTCGTCACACACACTCACCCATATATATATATGTCTATGTATAATATGAATAGTAGTTAAAATTACTTACTACTTTAAAAAGGGTAACTTTAAATTAATGGTATCGTTACACGGTAGGAATAGTAGTATAAAATATTTGTTATTAAAAAGGTGACTTTAAATCACTGGTATATTTATTGTGAAACAAATCAAAGAATTATATGTAGATTCATGAGTTTTAAAATCATTTTACCTTGCATATGTTCAAATATTTTAAAAATATTAAAAAAGGCCTTTTTTGAATTTTTTCTACAGAGGTCTAAAAATTCAATCTATGACACTTTGTTATAAACAATCTTACATTGAAAGCCCATTTACTATTTTAATGCAATCTTCTTCCATGACTACTTATTGAACAGAACAATAAAATTTCATAAAGTAGAACTGCTTATATAAAAGTAAGTATCAACCATAATAACATAAATGTAACTATATATTTAAATATAAAAGTGCAAGCATTCACTCATTCATATTTTTAAATAGATGGAAAATAAATATCACTATAATACCAACAAAACTTATAACTCTTCATTTCCTATATGAGCAAAGTTTAAATTACTACGTTTAAATATTTTTAGTGTTTTTGAAATAATTTTTTGGATAATTTTGTGTTTGAGTATAGAAGCTGTCCCTTTATCAGAACTTAGAAATAAAGTATTAAAAATTATTTTTGCATAATTTAGTAAATAGAAAGATCCCATTATACAATTTTCCATTGGCTAAAAAGTAAATCAGAAAGGAATTCAATGAATCAATTAGGAATATTTAGTAACTTTATACTGGATATTCACAGGCACTATATATTAATAATAAATTAAAAATAAGGCTTTTAATTTGCAATATATATACAATTCTAAAGCACTATATCATTTGCTTATACTCAATGTTTCCTATGTATTTAAATAGAGGGATTTGAACTCAGTATTTTTCAATCTATTCATCCTTCATTCTATATCAAGCAATTGATACACGCACCACATACATATGAAAAAGATACACAATCTTCAATATACATATTTCATGCAGAACCAGCATTTATCAGTTGAGCCTGATCATAATCTCTCACACATATATACAATCAATGCTTGGTTTATATTAAGATAGCAATTCCTCAAACTTTAATGAACAGGCTTCAATTTTCTCACTTTGCCAGCTATTCAACAATCCATTTCATTGAAAAAACAATAATAGTTCTGCATGAAATATGTATTGGGGATTATTTATCTTTTTCATATATGTGTGGTCCTGCATATCATTTGCTTGAGATAGAATGGTAGAATGGACGATGAATAGACTGAAAATTCCTTAAGTTCAAATCCCTCTACTTATATATATCATTAAAAACCAATCAATACTTAGACAATCCCAATATTAACAACAATCAATAATTTCAAACTGTTGTCAAGGTAACCTCCTTTAACATATATACTAGCTGAAACACACAGGCTTATGTATACCTGTGTCTATATATGTAATATATATGGTATATGAGCACAGACTTTCACATGACCCGCCACTCTCAACACTATCTCATAACACTGATACACTCAAACATATGTTGAAAAGATAAATAATCACCAATATACGTATTTCATGCTAAACCAGCAATCATCAGTTGGTCCAGATTACCATCTCAACACATATATGCTATAAGTGCTCAGATATATATTAAGATAGCCAAACCTCATACTTTAATATATATTTAATATATATACACATATAAAAGAAGCGCCTTGTGAGAAACAGATTAATGCATTTGACTATTATAACCATGACCAGAGTTTGTTTTTGAGTAAAAAAAAATTTCATATAAATTAAAATCTTTTTCTTTTCTGCTGGTAGCTTATAGTCAATCTTGCTACTCATTTAATTGCTAGTCATTAAATGCCTATAAGACTATTATGAGTACTATTAATATTACTACTACTATTAATTAGATATCAAAAGAAGTGACTATAAAAGCCTTTACTTAGTTGGCTGTAAGATATTTAGATGGGCATTTGCCCTGCAATAGGCTATTTAAAGTAAAGTTAAAGCAATGTTTAAATAGTCCTATAAATGAAAATATAAATTTATTCAGAAAATCAAAAAGTGTAGAAGAATGTTCTTAGACCTCATGGTTTAGAGACAAAAGTAAGAATATGTTGGAGAAAACTATAGTTAATAAAAATAAAGAGAGATGGAAGATGTCTAACTTTAGTCTTAAGGTAAGAATGTGATAATTATAAATATTTGAAAAATACAGAAAGAGGTAAGAAATTTGTTATTATGTGATGTGCAGAATGTATTAATAAATATTACTTGTATTATTATGGGAAATATATTGAACAAGAATGGAATGAGTTATAGGAAGAGAGATAAAAAAATGAAATTTATTGATGTTCTTAAAAAGAATTTATTGACTTTAAAAGAAAGTAAAAATGTAGCCACACATTCTGAACAAAACTAATTAAATTTACAGAAGATTAAAACTTTACATGCTATTTAATTAAAAAATAAATACATTTGCTCCTATAAATTCAGGAAAGAATCTTAAATTAAAACAACTTCTTATTCCTGTATCATAAATATATAAATTTCATTTAATTTTTAGTGTTATGTAAAATAAATGTTTCGTAAACTATATAAATACGCAATCATTGAACAGATTACATAAGATGTTCAATTATATACTAAATTATCTGCTTAACAAATAAAATAGAATACATAATCAACTCACCAACAAAAACATATATCTCTCTATATATGCCAAGGTTGCATTATACAACATGTTAATTACAACTTGAATGATATATTATACACCAATAATAAAATTTACAAAAACAATAATCATACACTGCTGAGAAAACTTCCCTGGAATAGAAGGATTTCATCAATCTCAATCAGAAAGCTCCAATGCCCTCTGGAAAACAATGGCCTTGGTCTTCATTCAATAAATGTATTTGAAATACAAAAATCATCAAGACCATCTCCATATGTACAGAGATGTTTCGAAAAATGGAAATAGCATTTAAAATGACACCTATAGATAGACCTCCTCCACTTACAGGATATTTAAAGGCCATTAGAGATTTGATCCTACAAATAGAAAATATTGTCTATATTCCTCCATAATAATATTGGGAAGTATATTTATTACTTTCCCAGTCACACAAATTCATGAAAAGTCTGTATTTGAAATTACAAACAACTATGTCGCAAATGTATATATTGGTCGCTTGAGACTAAATTCTTTGACTTTCTGGTTAATATTAACTTAGAAGCAATATCTACAAATTTTTTTTACAAGTATAAAAGACAGATTCAACAATAGAAAATTGCTGTAGTTTATGTAAAAGAGAGCCCAAAACCCAATCTCACATTTTTTTTTATGTCCCAGTTTTGATCAGATCAGAATAGAAATATCAGTCATATTTAAGAATAAAAAAAATATTGGATATATGTTTAAGGAATTTGGTAAAGGTCTTTTTTTCAAAAGTAAGTGCCAATATCTTTGTTCTCTGTGCTATATGGTATACAAGATGCATATTTGTGTATGAAAACAATCCAGGAAGACAACTAAATGCTTTTAGAAATAAGCTAGAAATAATAAGAGAAAGGGGCAGAAAGGTTTCCAAATACAAGGTATATTTAGAAACCTGGTTGGGACTCTTTCAATTTTCAAAACTATAGCACAATATACTTGCCTCATTAATAATACCTGGTTTATTTTTAATTGATTTGTTGTATCTAGTGTTTATGATTTAATTATGTTGTAAAAAAGTAAACAAATAACCAATGCTTTCTTTTCAAGAATAAAGTACCTTTGAAACATAAAAAGGTATATATAGACAAGTATAGATTGTCATGGAATTGGAGAAATAGTTAATGATTGATGCAGGTGACTTTCATAGTATTTATCAAAAAACAATTAAGTGTAAAAAAAAACAGTTTGTGAAGAATGGATTCAAGAAGATCTAATGTTAGGAAATTACATCAAACCAAATATCTCATACTTACCAGTGCCAATAAAAATAAACACAACCATATAATCTGTTATGCATCATGTGATATACATATATCAAAATAATGATTTAGTCCAACAATTCACTCAATTCAAAAATTGTGATTTTTTCATTTTTATTTCTGGGATTGATTCTAAACTACAGAGAACATTTAATCACCACACTATCTTAAAGTTTTTTCTATCTCTTAAATACAAAGAATAATGAATGTTAAATTTAAAATAAAACAGCTTTCCCTCCATTTTGCTGCCATCTGAATAAGCTAGAATAATCAGTGATTACCAGATGCAAATTTAATTATTGTCTTTCATATTTGAACTTCCATAACAGTTTCTGGCTTTTATCTTTATTACTAAGGCTTGAAATTCAAAATTAGAAGAAATGCATATATGCATTCAGTAATTATCTTTAATTCCTATTCATCTTAAAACTTGAAATTAAAATCAACATATGATTTTGAGCTCAATTGTATCTGCTTGAACAATCATATAAACCTAAACCAATTCAGAAACTCTTCAGTTCTCCCATTAGCTTTAGAAATCTTATTTTACTGGCTTGGAATGGAATGAAATATCAGCAGTCATCCCTTTTAAACAATAAAAGAAAAGCAGCTTTTCAGTTAGTAACTATTTAGTGCAAACTAGAATAATCAGTGATTGCTAGATACATGCAAAATTCCTAGTATGCATTCTCCAACTGTGCATCCTAGACATCCAAGTGAACATTGATTGATCTAGTTTACTCTAGATGGCAGAAAAGTGAAAAGTTGCTTTTGCATTATTGATTAAACAAACCAGAAGAATAAGATATCTACAGTTAATGAAAAATTGTATCTCAAGTTGTTGAATTGGTTTTAGATATAAGGTTTAAACTCTTAGGATAATCTGAATTTCAAGTTTAAAGCTTGACAGCAAAGTCAAGTTAAAAATGGTCACTTATAAATGCATTTCTTCCAATTTTGAATCCCAAATTTCATTGATAAAGGAAAAAAAAAGTCAGAAACCAGTTCAATATGGGTTTAAATATTAAGGATAAAAAATATATCTAACTCTGATAATGTCTAAAAGAATTGCTTTTGCCATTAAGGTTTAAACTGCATTTTTGGGATGTTTTTTATCCAAAAGTAAGTTCAAAGATTAGCATTAACAAAAGGGATCTTTTTATTTACACATTTTATTAACAAAATAACTGAATTGCTTTATTGATTGGGGATTCATAAGAAGTTTGAGCACTGGAAGTGATAGAGTTGAGCACAATGTGTGGAATTTAAGCTCTAGAATGTACTATTTTAACTCGACACTAAATCATGCAGAATATTTTATTATTATTATTAATTTAGGAGCAATGCCTTGCCAAATTTTACTCTTACATTTATGCAAACACAAACTTTACACTTTTTTAAATGACAATAAAAATTGAAAATGACATCACATATTAAGAAAATACCTTATATTTCATAAAAAAGTTTATTAATATAAAACAAACAATAGTCACATATGTGTTTTAAAAGATAAATTCTTTATTTCAAATTTGATAAAAGTTCACAACTTTGTGACATCTCAGGCCGATTTTAGTTCTTGTCATCACTGTGTGCTTTTGTGGACAGAGTGACCAGATATTTAAGATATTATAACCTATCCAACAGATAATACTTAACTATCATTGGTGATAGTTAGCCATTGTTTATCAATTATTCAACTTAGAACAAAATCATTTATATTTTGTTCTAGCGTATTTTTTTTTTCTTCAAATTAACTTTAATGAACTGTTTGGCGTAAAGACACATTATAAACTAATAAAACATCTCACATCATTAAAATAGATAATGGATAATCAATAATACAGTAATAATAATAAGTGATAATTATTTTATTTATAAACTGAGAACATATATATTACAAATCTGACATTTGATAGAAGCCTCCCTCATTTATAATAGTTTCTGCTACTTCACTTTCGTATTTTTAGTTATAACTATTATCTAAAGTTCACGTAGTGATTAATTTATTAAAACCTTTTTATAAAAATAGAAGATATCGGAAAATAATAGTATTATAAGTAAGTGAGTGTGTGTGTGTGTATGTTGAAATTTGAAAACAGACTTATTTACTAAAGTATGTAAAAAGTCTATAGATTCCTCTTTCAAGATGCCTACTTCATTACGCTTAACTCATGCATCATGCTACACTACTATTTACACGTAAATTTTTCATTCATGATCTCTTACCTTATTAATAATATATTCCACAAATAGTCGAACTAAATCAAAGCCGAGAAAATGATCTGTGCTACTGAACTTTTTTCTTTCCTTAAAAATATTAGTTTTTTTTTTTTTTTAATTACTATTTTTATTGTTAAATTGCCCACTCGCTTAAAGAAAACACATCAGATCAGCATGTTTGAGATTGACTATAGCTCCTCATATTCATCACACTCGAATCTATCAAACACGTGATTTCAGTGAGAACAGTTCCCTTAATCTAACAACCTGATTTACCTACTTCATAATGGAAAAGACCATTAGATGAAATGTATAACGTGTGTAGAAAGTTTATGAAAATCAACTTTCTGATTTCTAATTGTATTGATATATCTACCCGTATAGTAATTTAAAAATCACTTCTTTTTAATTAATATATATTTAATAAGAGATAAGATAGAATTATTTATAAAATACATTTTCTTTCCTTCTCTTTACGCGTAAAATTATACTTAGCAACAATCTTTTTCAAATATTTATATCGTTAGCAAATCTGTGTATTATATCATGGTAGACAAAAAAATAATTGCATGTATTTGTTTTCCAGCGGTTAAGGCTAATAGATTATTATGATAATATTAGATTATTATGCTAAACAATAAAATTTGGTTATTTCAAGCATCTCTAACTTTAATACTAATATTTGATCACTTCAATATTGAATTCATTTTAAAATATAATTACTGAGTAATTGTATTTACATTTATCAATACATTTTTTTAAAAATACCTTTATTATATTTAAGTCCAGAAGTGAAAATAAATCCAGGTATCATTATTTATTATATATTTGCCAAAATGCATACCCATTAGTTCATTATTTACGTTTCTTTATCCCTTGCTCTATTCCTTAAATATCCATAACTTCTCCTTTGCCTGAGATTATATATCAATTTTATTTTTCTATCTTTCTTTTATTGTTCGTAGTCTCTTCCAACATGTATTTTATAATTTTATTTCTTGAAATACCTCGGGATTTCAATTTTTCTTTGCTCTCATAAAATGCTTAATAATTAATCTTTTTAATTTATTCCTTGCAATATTTCTACAGTTAACAATATTACTCTTAACTTTTCTTTCATTTTTATCTCCATTTATCTATAATCCCCCCCCCCCCTTAATTTTTTCTTCTGTTACTTGCAAAGCTGCACTTCAAATAAAATATTTAACAAAGCTTATTTTTAAATATATATATATATAATCTCTGACTTATTAAAAGCTTTTTTTCTCATTGTTATTTACATACTTTTTTTATTATCATTAATTGTCTAACTTTCCAAGTATTTCAAAACATAGATTATTATTTTTTGTTAATGCTTATGCTAAATGTTTTTTTCATGACTACCCGTTTCACCATTATATATGAATCTTATGTAACATTTATTAAACTCATTCTCAGTATCTTTTCTAAATAAATAAATTCTGAATGTTTTTTTTTTTTTTTTTTAAAGCCTGTATTATCTATAAATTCAAAAGCGCAACTAATTTACATTAAACAAGATTATATTTAATATAGCGAAGATATCATACTATTAAGTGTGAATTATGACTCGGAGTTTACTCAAAATTTTGAGAATTATGCCTTCTGAACTCAAACTTTGAAGCACAATATTTCTTTGCAACAACAACAATAAAAAAATTTATTTTAGTAATTGTTACTTTTTTAAGAGATACCATTATTATTAGCTTAAATAGAAAAGGTTGATGGAGAATTAATTTTAAAAATCATTTTTCATTCTTTTTTCTTTATCTCAAAATTCTCGTAATTGTATCTTCTAAAGGTTTACAATTTTCAAGAACAATAGCCATAAAAGATTTAAGTGCAGACATTATAATCAGATTTTGCATTGTTTTTTCTTTACACTCTCTGGTAATGAAATAAGTAAAGTATTGCTGAAAACGCTGCAATTAGGAAAAATAAAAGTGATATATATTAGATGAACGTGACAAACTTATGCCGATTCCCCCCTTCCCCCCTTTAGCAAGTTTTTGCTAGATGTTCACAATTGTATGTATCAAAAAACTTATTTGTGCAAAAAATGATATCAGATATTAAATTTTTTAAAATAACATTGAGTTATTCACCGGAAACTGTAGAATGAATTAGTTGCATACTATAAAAAAGATGTTTTGTATATTTCACTAAAAATTTCTCTCTCTCTCTCTTTTTTTTTTTTTTTGATGAAGTATATTTCAGGGGTAATTCCCTAATTTTTTTAATTCACAACTTAGCAACTAATGATGATATCTCCATTATTATAACAAAACTAAATCGCTGTTAATTTTCTAAAGATAGCATTTTAATTTAGATATGCAGTCAATGGAGTTATTTAACAGTTTGCATAGAACAGTGTAACACAATAAATAATTTTATCAATGAGTCTCAAACCCAGTTTGGATATTATGACTGATAAAATTTTGAAGAATGAATTTTTGTTAAATAAATTATGATTTATATAAAAATAATATATACTTAAACTTATTATTCGATCTATTTTTTTAATTCCTAAAAAAGAATTTTATCTCTTTATACAGTTTAAAATTGAACAATATTTTAACTATAATAGTAGAAAAGAGATGGAAGCCAGCAGCATTTCTATCAAGTCACAAAAGAAGGCAATGTCTGCAGGCCTATGCACTCCTGGTGCCCATAAACTTGAAAATCTATAGCAAGGCAATTAAAATATATTCACATAAAAACAATTATTAACTATATCTCATATATTTCTGTATTTGGACTCAATTTTTCTAGTTATGACACTGATGGATGAGTCTTTATTTCATTCACTAGCAAAAAAAAAAACTAAACTTGTTCAATTCAGGGTATTCAATCTTTTAAATTCTATTAGTAAAATTATAATATTTAAAATAATATTTGAGTCTGTATTAAAATTATTTAAATATTCTATAGATGATCTGATTTATGCCATATTTGCCTTATTCAATATCTTAAGAATTTATTCTATTAGGAAAAATATGATGCTTTCTATAATATACACTTTTATAAAAATATTTTTAAAATTGTAGCACATGATTTATGGACTTTCTTAATTACTCAAAATATTTTCATATTAATTTCCATTAGCAGAAATATGCTTTTTATAATATTTTATACCTCCAAATGTATTGTATGAATGTTATACACCTATCAATACAATGCAAAGGCATTACAATTTTTTTTTGTTTAAAAACCTTCATAATATAATGGTAAGCTCAATATATTGTTTGATTATCTGGGTGCTAATCTACTATTGTAAAGACATGACCTTTATTGGATTGGGCATGTAAAGATGGATGACAAGTAACAGACTTTTGAAAAAGTATTTTATAATGGAATTAAATATAATATTCATAGGAGAGGATGCTCTTATTTACATTTTAAAAATTATCTTAAGTCTTTTTTTAAAAAAAGTGTAATAACAATTGCTTCATTTGGAGAATATGAAAGATGGTAGAATAGAATGTAGACGTTCAATCAGGTAAGATTTTGAAATCTTTCAGAAAAAAAGTTTATTTCAGAAATATTTAAATGTCAGCATTGGACAATACCAAATAACAGTTGATATAAAAGTATATAATATATGTTGATAGTTATAGAAAGGACAAATGAATATGAGTTGCTATTATGCTTAGGATTTGTAGATTATAAAAAGGCATTTGATTCAGTAAACATTTCTTCAGTGATTAAAGCATTGGATCATCAAGGTGTAGATCCAGGATATTGTCATATTTTAAAGAATATTTATAAAAATGCAATAAAAACAATTAGATTACATAATGATAGTAAGAAAATCAACATTGAAAAGGGTGTAAGACAGGGTGACTCCATATCTCCAAAACTTTTTACAGCAGTGCTACAAGAAAGATGTTGTGGATTAAAATGGGAAGCTAAAGGAGTGAAAGTGAATGGAGATTATTTAAGTCATTTAGATTTTGCAGATGATGTAGTTGTTTTTGCAAATAATGCTTTAGAGCTACAGGAAATGTTGCAGCAGTTATCAGATGAAAGTAGGAAAGTAGGACTAAAGATAAATGTTAAAAAGACTAAAGTAATGATTAATAGATTTTCTCAAAATATGAAAATAAAGATTAATTATGATGAGTTAGAAGAAGTACTTAAACAGTTAATAGAAGAGCAATACAGAGACTTGAGACCACTCAAAGAAGTATGGAGAGATGCATGTTGGGAGTAACAAGAAGAGATTGAAAATGCAATGTATGGATAAGAAAACAAACAAGTGTTACTGACCTCATTGAAAAAAATTAAAAGACTGAAGTGGAGTTGGGCTGGACATATTGCTAGAAGAGATGATAATAGATGGACAATTGAAATTTTAAACTGGATTCCAAGAGATTGTAAAAGACCCAGAAAGAGACCACATGTGAGATGGATGGATGAAATAAGAAAGTGTGTGGGAGTGATGTGGAGAAGCTAAAGATAGGAAAATATGGATTGAACTTGGAGAGACCGTCATCCAGCAGTGGATTGATAATGGTTGATAATGATGAGATGAGATTAATGAGTCACAAATTGATTTTGCATACTTATTACAAAATTCATCTTTAGTTCTCATATCTTTTTACTTTATTCCAGAGTCATCTATTGAAAGCATTAAGTAATCAATAAATTTCAGATGATATAGAAAATAATTTCTCATTCCTAGATGTATTTCTGACTTTCACGTTCATCATTACTTTCTATTTTTTTTTTCTGGAATTAGAATAGTATACTTATTTATAAATTGTTTAATAATGCTCAAAATAAAACTTCATAAAATGTTTCCAGTTTGGTAATATGTATTTCATGCAGTACTTATATTACTTAAAGTCTTACAGATGCATTAATTACATGTCATGAACTGCTAAAACAACATCTTTATACATTAGAATCATAAGCTGCCATGGTTAGCAATTTAAATCCGATGTTTAACAATGTTTACAAATATTAAAATCAGGTTTAAATAATCAGAAAACTATTATTATTTTAATATGTTAATTCTTTTTGACAAAAATCTTACATGGTTAATTGCAACTTTAAAACTATGTCAATGAATACAAGAAAATTGAATGTGAAATTAATTCAAGATATATATATATATGGGTGGGTTACATTTTCTGCATACAGATTAGAGTGATTAAACAATAAATTATGATGATCAACTGGTAACATTTGATCATCATCAGTAGTAGATGGCCATTGTTTTTTTATTCTCTTCACATTCATAAAACATCTCGATTCATAGCTGCATTACAAAAACATCTATGAATTCATGCTTCATTAACATGGTGCCCTGCATTGTTTGGCATAGTAGTTAGAGAATCCATCTTGAAATCAGGATGTTCCAGGATTAATTCTGGCATTTGCAGGTCTGGTGCAGGAACTTCTTATGAACTCATCAGCAATAAAAAACATATGCCTTTATTTTTTATTAAGATGCTCAATTCAATATTTTTTTTTTTTTCTAAAATTTTCTCTTTGCTGAAAGAGTTTTCTGCCAAAAATCACATGTATTTTCCTCCTTCATCTATAAAATTTGCTTCTGATAAATCATTCCTTCAATTCAAGATTTAAAATTTTAATTAAACTGACCTAGGATTTTTTAAAATATCAAAAATATTTTGAATCAAATAGTTATATTTTACTGATTTATCTCAAGCTGATTTTGAAAAATGAATGTCGATAATTCAAATGATTTATATTTGAAATCCTTAAATGAAAGCATTTGGATGTATTCAAATGATGAATATTTAATTCTAACAAATGTTAGAACGTAATATCAAAATATAAATATCAGTATTCACATATTATTAAATCAACATGGATAAATAAAATAAATATTTCGATCAATGCTCTCAATTATCTATGACTTCTAATATTATTGCCAGACTTCTAAATGTAAACAATATCAAGTTACTCATTAATAATTTTTCTTTTAAATTTCTGGTAACTTTATGCTACTAATAAATTTTTTTATTTCATATGAGTTATGAATGTCTCATTTTTTATTGAAATATATTTATGCAATGCATATGTTACAAAGTTTGTTGATATTAATAAAATAGCTCGAATTATTGTTTTAGATCTTCTTTATTAACAAATAGAAAACTTGAAATATATTTTTATAGTGGACTAAAAATTAAATCAGGAAAGGTTTCCTAGAGAACAGACTAAAATGCTGTTTGTTTTATAATAGATTTTACCCAAACAAACAAGTGTGGCCTAGTTAAAATCATAATTAGTAAAGCAAGTTGATTATTGAATGTAGTGAGTTATCTGCTTAGCATTGTTTCTGACATGAAAATATTTTATTATATTATTATTGTAAATTGTTTGAAAACATATATGCCAGATTAAGCACAATATTTCCATTCAAATAAACTAAACACTAAATCACACAGTCCATTTAAAAAATGGCTTTAAAAAAAGAAATCATGGTTATCAGCTACTACAAGTTTTTTTCTCTCCATATGTCAAAGCATCGACCGGAAAGTGAACCTATGACAACTGTCTGCAAGCAACTGCTTGCTTGCAAGGCAGTTGCGCTGACCTCTCGGCTACCAATGCTTGACAGCTACAATTTAAATTTGCTGCATCAAAATAATGTGGGATTTTGATAAGAATTGAGATTTTAAATTTAAGAGAAAAAAATTAAAATGCATTTTAAAACTAAGTTGTATAAACAGATATAAATAATATAAATATAAGTTAACATTGATTTAAACAAATAAATAGAATCAGTGGCTTGTGGCAAATTGGAGATTACAATAATATACTTATTGAGATGTTCCATGGCTTGACACAGGCAGTTATACAGTCAGATCATTTCAGGCCTCCTTGACACAGTACAGGATCAGGCTAGATGTTGAAAGCACTGGATGGCATTGTTGAGCTGGTGGGACAGAGTTCTGGAAAGCAATGGTCGATCTTTTTAGCCAGTCATTCTTTGGCATGATGTACTATATATACTAATTACTTCTCTTCAATGAACTCTTCAATAATAATGCCTTCTTATAAAAAATTTCCATTATTTATTTGATCTGGCTTTATTTATAGGATTCAATCTATACTGACCTCCACCAATTGTAATTGCTCTAAGCAGTTCTCTGAGGTTGGTGCCTGCTTTGGAGGGAAATATATAATTCTGCATTAACGTGCCCCAAGGGTTGATTTGCTAATTACAAAAAACAACAACAAGCATATTAAGTTTATCAGTCATTGTATTAACAAAGCCTATTTAATTAAGGTTTAGATTAACAAAAATGTAGATTTTATTCAGAAAAATTTTAGGAATTTGGTACAATGACTTTCAAACTGATATTTGACATAAAGTTAAATAGAAATTTACAAAATATTTCTTACAAATATTACACTGTTTACATAATTGATCCTTTAATGTACATTTATCAAAAGATAAATATAAAATGTTACCAACTAATTAATTTAAGAAAAATTAACCTTAATAAAAGAATTTAAAATATTTGTAACAATTTAATATATATTTAGGATTCAATTACATATCAATGCCAATTTAATAAAATGAACATAATATACAGTTTTACAAATATTATAAAATAAATAAACTATTATGAAAGGTTAGTTAATCATAAAATGCAAATTAATTAGATAAAATATTATAATATTGATTATCAATATACTACCACCTATTATGATATGGGTGTCAGTTAATATAAAATTGGGGTTAATATAAGATTGGGTTCAAACCCATATTAGTGCTGATGACATTGGCACTAGGTGAAGCAGAAATATGTACTATATTTCCAGCTTCAATATATATATATATATGTATAAGTATTTTAGTTTTTAATGTATTTTAGTTTTTAATGAATATTAATGTGAGCACAGCTATTTTTTGTATGTGAGCATAGTCTAATTTTTGTATGTATGCACATATGTATATTTTAATTTTTAATTTTGGATTTTTTTATTTTTATATTTATTTTAATTTGAATAGAATTTAAGCTTGATTAGGAGGGAATGTAGTTTTTTTCTTTTTTTGTTTCAATTTTTTTTGTTTTTTTTTGTTTCAATTTTGTCATTGATTGGGTAGATATTGTGTGTTAGATTTTGTGACCAATCAGGGGGGTTTTGTTAAAAAATTTTAATCTTTTACCAAATCTGTAATTTTTGATTATCGCCATTTTACTGTGTATTTTTTTTCTTTCTGATGAAAACCAGTCCTCTGGTTGAAATATAATATTATTTATTGGATTTATAAGTCTTTTTTTGTTTATATATATATATATATATAACTGATTAAAAGCACCTGTCATAGTTTGAACCATAGGTTGTTTCACTTGTGGTATTGGAAAGGATAAACACAACATTAACTTCTGGTTATAAATTTTACAGAGATTTTGGATGTCCAAGAAAACTATTTAAAAGAAATAGTGTTTTAAATGGTAAATTATTCTCACTACAATATTGCCTAACAGAAAGCACAAAATGATGGGAGAACCAATCTTGAAAAAGCTGTGCAGTAGCTCAGGTTTTAGGATTTGATTTCCAAATGACAGGAAGCACTCTTTTATCTTTTTCTTTCAATGCTCTAGGATTTTCTGTCTGATAAATTATCATTGGCTAAAATTTAAAATCACCAGCTAAATTACCTACAAAAAGCAATGTTAATCTATTTTTAGAAGGTTTATGCCCAAGTGCAATTGATTCATCCTTTGTTAAATATGTACATGCAGGCATCTTTTTCCAAAATAATCCTGTCTCATCTAAATGAAGACTAGCAATGGAAAACAAGCTCCATCTCTTTAATGATATTAGAGAAAGTGGAAATACATTCACAATGACACATTCCCCAATATATTTAATATTATGTAAAGAATATCTCATTTTAAATTTTTGAAACCAGCCATTTCTTGCTACAAATTCAACAGCAGAGTCTTATTTTAATTTTTTCTTTCAATCTTCATGCAAACTAAAAACCATAGTTTGAATAGTTGATAAATCACTGGGATGCCTTTTTGATGTTGATCTTCAATCCATAAAGCCAAAGATTTCTCCATTTCATCCATTACTCTGCCATGTCTTTTTGAAGCAATCTTTGAAGAAATATGTCCACAATTTTTAACATATTCCTTAATTTTGTTCTTGTTTTTCCCAATTGTATATATTGTTGATCAGTTTAAATTAAATGGACATGCAATTGAAGTAAAAGATTCACCATTTTCAGAACATCTAATTATATCCATTTTTGTCCGAACCGTTTGGGGTTTGGGACCTTGATTTCTTTTTAGTTGTATCAACCCTGCTGTTTTTTCATTTCTCACTCATGTTTTTAATTAATAAGAATGAAAAAAATTCACCAAAACAGAAATATATACAGTGTACATGTAACATGATCACACACAAACTACTTTTAAAAATAAGCACTGATCAAGACAGTGTGTGATGATGCTAAAAATAAAAGTAATCAATGTTAAAGTGATGGGAAGATTTACTGTATTTTATATAGGATTTTATTGTTCTCTAAAATATATATTTAATTGTTTTCTAAATTCCAAAGATTATCTTTTTTTAGAAAAAATTCAATTACGAATGTATGTAAATAGTTTTTTTTTTTTTATCATGTGCATAGATAAAGATCTAAAGTCCAAAAGCAATTACATAATACCAAAATGTTTGTAACTTGAATGATCATAACTAGGGGACTTCCTGTATATATATTGATTACCCCTTTATTGTTAAAAGGAGGTTGTCTTGACAACAGTTTGAAATTGATAATTGTTATTAATACTGGGATTATCTAAGTGCTGACTGGTTTTTAATGATATATATATATCAATTCTGATCAAAATGATCATAAAATAAAATCACAAAAATTCACTTGTTTTTTAAATTTAATTTATCTTATGCAGTCTTAATCCTAAAAGTATAATCTAAAAAATAGAACAGAGTTCAAACCCAATTTACTAAACTTTATAAAGAAAAAGTATCAAGAAACCATACACTATAATATATATTTTTCATTCTTTAAATTTATAAATTCAAACCAAACATTTAACAGTTTTTAACTTCATGTTGAAAGCTGGTGTCTGTATAAAAGATAAAAAATGTGTTGGGATGTAATAAGAATAATAATGATAAATGAGAATAGAGTCAAGATGTATGACTTTTACTGAAGTTTATATTTCAAAAATGAAAGATGACTTATCATCCAAACATATAAGCAAACTGTATTTTTATATTGGACTATTTCCATCATCTAATATGTGTGTTGAATGTCTTTAGAAAAGTTTAATTTTTAGTTAAATATTCCAAATGCATTCAACTGTTAGTAATATCACAGCAAACAGGTTAGTATATGCACCAACTGTTAGTAATATCACAGCAAACAAATGTTAATAATATCACAGCAAACAGGTTAGTATAAGCACCAACTGTTAGTAATATCACAGCAAACAAATGATAATAATATCACAGCAAACAGGTTAGTATACGCACAATGTTTCGAGAGGTATTTTTCTCCCCTCTTCTTCAGATGTTGCTGGCCTGACCAGTGACAGTACTAGCATGGGATTCAACCTGGGTCCTTAGATTCTTGATTATTGAAATTTAAGGTAACGCTCTAACCAACTGAGCCATCCTGCCAAAGGCAACAGTACATAGTAATTTCATATACTTATCTATGAGGTTCCTCCTGATTTCTCCACTTTTTCCTCAGAGCAAAGTTGATTAGTGATTTCCATACATTATGTATAGTCACACTAGGTTGGCTTATCAACTTTGCTCTGAGGAAAAAGTGGAGAAATCAGGAGGAACCTCATAGATAAGTATATGAAATTACTATGTACTGTTGCCTTTGGCAGGATGGCTCAGTTGGTTAGAGCGTTACCTTAAATTTCAATAATCAAAAATCTAAGGACCCAGGTTCAAATCCCATGCTAGTACTGTCACTGGTCAGGCCAGCAACACCTGAAGAAGAGGGGAGAAAAATACCTCTCGAAACGTTGTGCGTATACTAACCTGTTTGCTGTGATATTATTAACATTTGTTTGCTGTGATATTACTAACAGTTGGTGCATATACTAACATGTTTGCTGTGATATTACTAACAGTTGAATGCATTTGGAATATTTAACTAAAAATTAAACTTTTCTAAAGACATTCAACACACATATTAGATGATGGAAATAGTCCAATATAAAAATACAGCTAGAACACCATCATCACAAACCTTCAGAAAAATATAAGCAAACCTTTCAAATAAAGAAAATACTAGATTTTATAATTATCTTACCATAACAATCAGGTAGCTTAAATATACCATATTACAAATATCAAAAGATTATTGAAATATATATTTTATCCCAGGTGTTGCTGAGAAATCATTATTCAAATTCAAAAATATTAATGTAGATAATGACATAATAAGCTCTGACCTATCTTATAATACTAAATAATAATATTCTAGCAAGCAGTATAATTTTCATAAATAATAAATATATTAATTTATTAAGCGCAAGCAGATTATATAATAATAATGTGAAAAGCTTTTAAGGCACATCTGACAAAGGTTTCAGCCTTTCACATTATTATCATAAATAATAAAAGTAAATATCTAATAATCAATGAATTCTATATTTCAAATATGTGATCAAATATAAAAAAATTACTTTTATACAGAAAGTATATTACAACCATACTTTCTTTTAAATTGGCAAAAAGAAAAATCTCATAATATCATCAACAACAAAATAAAATTAAGTTTGAATAACTTATATAAATGCTTAAATTTAATTTCACACATGTATAAATTTAATAATTGATTTTTAAAATAATATTAAGATTTAAACCCCATTTCTAACCTAGAAATTCAAATACACCACACACTAAAGTTTATTTGTATATTCTTGCTCACTTCAAAATAATTTATTTTATTATTTTCTGATTTAAATATCAAATAATTAATAAAAATAATAACCAAAAATGGGCAATTCAGTAATAGTTGTAAACATCAAACAAAAATTGTAGGCAATGGTATTTCTTTCTTTTTATTTGAAAATTTATACATTGAACATTACTTGAGTTATATTGGACCATTTTCAAGTATACATGAAATCATTGTCCTTAAATACAATAATACTGATAACCCAAAAATAATAAATAAGGATTTAGATAACATTTTATTCATTTCAGATATCTAAATCATCAAGAATATTTATTTTTTGCATTGTGATTTTAGATAATATTCATTATAAATTAAAAAAAATTAGAATACTTTGAATAAAACTTAAATTACATCTTTCCTTTTTCTGTTCAAAACAGATTCAAATAGTAAGAAACACTTTTAGGAAAGCAAATACTTTTAACATATATTTATAGTTCTAAGTAATATTCAGCTAAATATTCATTTAACAATATTGATAAGCATTGGTATACATAGATAAATAATCATACATTTTATAATTAATTGAAAAATTTATGGAGCATAATAAATATTGCATCAACTTATCAGTTATCATAAACCATTCAATTAATTTCATCAGTAATAAAATTCCTTGTATTAAAGTTTAGGTTAATAATCCATAAGTAAATCCAGTAAATACAGTGCAATTATGAGTGTTATTATGTATAAGTTCCCAAGTCAATGGAAGAACACAGAAAAAGAGAGTGTGTATAAATGCTGAGCAATATTGTACTATATAAGAAAGGAAGCTGTGTCATAGCAAAAAGGTTAATTATGTGGTGGAGACTCAGAAACCTAAATAGGAGTTTAAACTAAGGTCATGAGGTAGCCCTATTTATGCTGGTTGAGAGTCCCTGCTTCACCTTTTGGTCTTGTTAGCAGATTATATAAAGTTGACTGTTACAATATTTTTTTATATACATGATGGTGCCCATTGTGGGGCTTTGATGCTACTTTTATATGATTCAGGGGAGCACTTGTAAGTTAATCAAAAATGGGGGAATCCAAAATTTTTTTTTGTATTTTTATATAGGCCTGAATTTTTTTTCATGGTGTTATATATACAAAAAGTTTTTTTGGTATTTTTTTAATAAGGTAACTGCTATAGCTTTAAAATTTTAAAAACAAAATCATGGAGGTGGGCATAAAAGTTTTTCTGTTTCAACTGGAAATACTAATGAATTGTGGGTAGCATGTTAAGACTAGTGAGTGTATGTATGGAAATAGGGCACAAGTATGAAAGAAAACAATATTGTAAAATAATCTTTACTCCTTTTTTTTTTGGAAATTGGATGGGTGATTCAACCAGCATATATGCAGAGAAATTTTTTTAAAAATATATATGTATGGGACAGAAGTAATGACAGAAATAAAGGGGAGAATAAAGTAGAAATTTTTTTTAGCACAATAATAAAGCAAGATAATGGAACACAATATTGAGCAAGATGACCAAGAATAAAGTAGAAATATTTTTTAGCACAATAATAAAGCAAGATAATGGAACACAATACTGAGAAAGATGACCAAGAGAGGTGGACCATTTCATGAAATTTTTTGTTAATATAATTCCAATAATGGAGTATAATGACATGGAAGAAGAAGGGGAGGACAGCCAAGGCTCATGGATAGTAACATTCTGAGGAGATTCAGAGGAATGTCTAATTAAACATTTGGAGTGTTTAAAAGAGACTTTCTGTTGTTGGTATAGATGCAATGAGAGGCAACAAGTAGTAATTTCCAGAATCTAGATATATAGAATGGCATTATATTGGTGGGAGGCATCAGATACCAAATAGACACATTCCAGAGATATATGACAGAGTTGTCAGATAACAAATAGACACATTCCAGAGATATATGACAGAGTTGATAAAAACATTCTGGTGAGGATCCATATGAGGATATACCATAAAAAATATGAGAAGAGGAACGACATGCTGACTCAGTGTTTTACAAGGCAAGTCAGGATTATGAAGTCATTAGTGGTGTATCTGAGATTGAACCACAGCCCATCACTATAATCAAATGCAATATGCTCTCAGAGGTGCAAGAAATTATGATTTGCAAAGCAACAACCAGAATCCAGGATGCCAAATTACTTGATGAACCTGAACCCTGAACAGTCAGAATGAAATTGCAGCAGGATATCAGAGGCCAAGGCACCCACAAGTAACAGACAAAAAGATAAGAGCACCAAACTGGGATAATACACAACTTCAAAGCATGAAGAAACTGTCTAATGGTAAGTCTGGGAGAAGCATGGCCTCATTGATAATCCAAGCAAAAGTGGTTCCACAAATGTGCCACTAAACTGTCAGCACTCAATAGTCAGAACAAAAGTGGCACAAGGACCCATACTAGCCCTAGGGATACTGTTATCCAAGTGCAGCTGGTATATGGGGAAATAGAGAAAGAAGAAAGTCAAGGTTATACCAGTTCAACTGATAGCCATCATGTTAGCAAATGGAAAGAAAGCAAAAACCAAGAAGCATCAACTTTGGCTGATGGTAAAAATAGAAAAACTGGACCATATACCATGCATTTTTGATATTAGAGGAGATTGGTTCAAAATGTTGAGTTGGAGTCAGACTTTCTCAGCCAACATAAGTCATTACTGATTTATGAATAGTGGGTAATGTTTTGACTAAGTAATATGTTTTGACTAAGTATAGTTCTTTTTAAGAACAAGGGGTTGATCCTGACACAGGTCAGATAAATTAAAGATAATCAATGAGAATCTAAGCAAGGTGACAGCCCTCCCTGACTTAGAGAGGCAGGCCTGGAAAGAATTATTAACCAGTTACACCCAGGTCTTTTCTAACAATCTGGAACAATCAAGGGGTACATCCACCACATTAGAGTAAAAGAAAAAACCTACTTCTAAACTAAAAGTTATCTAATTCCATTCCAATAAAGGAAGGGGGTAGAAAATCAATTAAGGTAAATGCTGGAATGGCAAGTTATAGAGAAGGGTTCCTCACCATATAATAAGCCTTTGGTGGTGGTGACAAAGAAAAATGGGTCAGTTAGGCTAGGTATGAATATCCATAAGTTAAATAGCATCACCATACCTGAGAGGGACTTCCCACCTCCAATTCAAGAGGTTCTTATGCATTTGGCCAAAAATGAATATTCATTACTGTGGATCTGAGGTCTAGCTATTGGCAAATTGACTTAGACTCATGGGACCACTGATATATGATGTTTAAATATGATGGCTATACCTACCGATTCAAATAGATGCCATTTGGTCTTGTCACTAGTAAGGCTAAATTATTAAGCTTCCTGGACTTTGAACAATCTGAGGAAATAAAGCAACATCTAAGTATGTTATGTCAGTGACTTGGTAATCACATCAAGTAGTAGGAGTGAGCATGTTGAGCACTTGCAAATGTTCTTGGAGGAATATCAGATTAAAATAAGAATATAACAGTCAAACTAGCAAAATGGAATTTCACAGTGGAAGACTGTCACCTGGTTCAACAGGCATGGGATATGGTTACATGCTGTCAATATAGTCACTATTGAAAACTTTCCTGATCCATTAACTAAAAACAATTGCAATCATTTTTCAGATAGTTTAAATTTTACCATAAGTTTTACATGACCCTCGATCAAGATTCCACTACTATGCTAATCTTGCTGCCCAGAGATAACTTTTGGAGGTGGTCAAAGCAACAGGAGAAGGATTTCCAAAAATTAAAGCATTTCCTCCAGGAAGTTATCCTATATCACCTGGATTTCACACAACCCATTTACATCCAGACAGTTAGAAGTGAGGAAGGGTTGGGGTGATATTATTCCAAATAGGAGATTGGGATGAACCTAAGGTAATATATTTCAGTAGCTAGACCCTAAAAGATGCTGAAAAGAGATACACAGTAACTGAACAGGAGAGGCTGGCCTCATATAAGCCTGACACAAATTCCAACAGTTTCTCCAGGGTTCAAAGATGATTATTATCACATATCACCAGTGCTTGAAATTCCTGAATAAAGGATACCTAATCAATGACTGCCTATTTATGCAGAAATGTGACTATCAGGTAATATACTGCCCTGAAATGGACAGTATTGTATCCATCATCCTCTGCCACCATTCCATTACCTTGAGCTCCAAAACTCAGCAAGGAACACCTTCAGGTTGCAATTGTAACAATGGCCATGGATGACACTATTGAACAGGAATTTCAGAATCTACCACCATTACAGAAGGTTGACTCCAAGTAAGGACCCATATTGCAGTGAACAAAATGAGGCAACTACTAAATGAAAGGGGAGCCAAGACCCCAAGAACCAGAAGTACCAAATAAAAAATGGACTGTTGCTAATTCAAATGGTGCATGGCAAGTAGTGGAAGATTGTGGTATCTGAAAGTATAAGAGAATGATTAATTACATACTGCCATAACCTATGCAGGTGCTACAACCTACAGACACAGAAGCAGTGATATGGCAACAGTTCTACTGGGAGGGGATGAACTCCAGCATCCTGTCCAAGTTACAAAGTTATCACATTTACACACAAAACAAACCACCAAACTGATTATATGTAAGGGTAAACATTTCCATCTTGTTGGAGACACCCAATGAATTCCTTATCATTGATCATTGTGGCTCACTGCCAAATTACAACCACATGAGATTTCTTATGGTAACATATGATATGTTTTCAAAATATGTCACAATGAAATGGGCAGATTCATGAAATGCCATCTGCATGCTTCAACAGAAGCAGTTGATAAATATATGTAAGCCCAAGATGATGTTATCAGACAATGGGTTTACATTCATATCCTGTCAGTAGAAGGCCTGTAACCAACAGAGAGGGATATGGCATATTCTGATTTCAATCAGAAAACTGCAATCCAACCTATGTGAGAGGGCCATGAGAGAGCTACACATATGTGAGACACAATCAAAAAATTGGGAGTCGACACCTCAAGTTGTCTGATACATTAATATGATGATCAATGAATCGACAGATTTTAAGTCTACCAGGTTACATTTCAGAAAACAGGACCCAAGGCCCCTAAAAAAAACTTGTCAATACCTCATGAACCCATTGATTAGGAAAGAGACCAGGCTATAGCTTAGAAAAGACTGACCCAGGTAGTGAAGCACAGGAAGAAAAGGCTTTTTAGGCTCACAATTTAAGGAAAAAGACTGGATGTGGATTTGGTCCAACCAGCTAATTAAAACCCTGCAAAACCAGTACAAGAAGTTTTGTCTAGTATACAACAC
The DNA here is from genome assembly GCA_028023455.1 of Epiperipatus broadwayi. NCBI lineage: Eukaryota > Metazoa > Onychophora > Udeonychophora > Euonychophora > Peripatidae > Epiperipatus > Epiperipatus broadwayi. The sequence continues at coordinate 129,337 of JAQFVV010006616.1, forward strand.
ACTTTTCACCATAAAGAGGAAGTGCAAAGAAAATGCATTTCTGCTGGAAGGTCCAAGGGGCTGAAAGTGTCATTCAATGCCCATTCTTTGAAGCCCTACTGAGATAGACCCCATGACCCAAGAGGAGGACCCCAATAAAAGGATAAGATAGATTAAAATGGTGACTTAGGAATTAAATTTGGACCTCAAGAATGGAAAAAAAACTCAATGTAATTAATTAGTTAGAGTGTAAATGAAGATTAATAAAATAGGAAAAAATAGAGTAGGTAAAGAAATAAATACTACAAACACTAACATTCCAACAAGAGAAGGTATGCAGAGATCACTCATTCACTGCAGAGGAGATGTAAGTCCTTTTTTTGGTTTTTTGTCATGTAATTTGGCAGATATAAAGCAGTGCATATCTGCATGCATATGTGTTTGCTTTGCTCAAACTATATTCTATTTCCCATCATATGTAATATATTTCTTTATATTTGCACACATTAGTAATATGCACATGTGGGTGTACAAATTTTTACATTTTTTCAAAAAAAGTTATTATTTAAGTCACACTACTTCTTAGGTTAAAAATGTATCTTGTTAAAAGCAGGATCAATCAAGTAAAGTAATGTATTACATACAATGAGAGATAGAGCAAATAAAGGGAAAAAGCCATTACCAAAGGAAGCATAAGTGCCTTATTTTTTTATCAATAGAAACAATTGGATGAAAATAGTTATAGCTAAACACCTTTAATATCTGTGCATACTTTAAGTGTAAAATGTAAAGTTAGAACAAAGTCAAGGAAACCAATGTGGCTGCATACAAAAAATGTATGGAAGGTTAATTAGAAAAAAAAAGTAAAGTTACTCAATTAAGAGATCATGAGATACACCACAGGTAAATAAGAAGAGAACATAAGTGGGGAATGGGACATTGTGTGACTCTTCAGCTTATTTATTTGGATTCTGCTTATCATTTTTGGGTTCAGCTAAATATTTTGATTAAGAGATAGGCAAAACTCTAATATATTTTTTTAAAAATTTTAAGCATCTATTAAATTTGTTATACAGCTGATTCATATCCTGCTTATTAATAACTCAAGTTTAAATGTTAAAAATACCTGATATCACATGTGAGTCATCAGATATTGGCTTATCCATGGTCATCAGATGAAGAAGTTCAGCATCTAAGAAGAAAGTTCCATTTCATCATCAAAATCCTTATACCTCCTACCAATACCATGCAAGTTCTGAAGATCAAGTGTTATTTGATCCAGTAGCATAGATGAACTCCTGAGAACATTTATGATCTTGTTAGTAGTATGTTTTAATTATATTTAAATGCCATGTAACAGTAACTCAATTTATTGATATGTTTTCTCATGCTGGTCTTAACTTATTAGATTTTATATAATATTACTTAACTATATCAATTCCACTGGTTTTAAGTATTTAGCAAATTTAAAGTTAGGATTTTTTTCTATTCTATTTATGTTAACTTGATTGATGGAGGGAGTTAAAATTTAAATCATTAAAAGGGTTTATACTTCTCTGCTCTCAATGTCCAGAGGAATAGTGTGAATTGAGAAGTCACCAAATTTTAAAGTTGTCTATTAAAGTAATGACAAACACCATATTTAAATTACTTTTTTTCTTATATTATTCCAACCATCATATCAAGGAAAGGTCAATTTCAACATTTAGAATTATTTAAAAGTTATTGGAGGATGGCAAGCATATTCGGAATAATGAATAATATAAAAAAATATGTTTATCATGGCCCTACAAAGATTCAATCTCACCTAGATATTAAAAGCATCTTCTGCAGTTAAAAATATCTGTAATAATAATAATAATAATAATAATAATAATAATAATAATAATAATAATAATAATATATATATATATTTTTATATATATTGCTTCTATTAGATTTAAATTTATTATTTTACATCAATCCATATTAATGTCTACTTGCAGTTAGATTAACAAAACTGCAATGTTAATGATTTTTATTTTCTGTAATAATTAAAGTGTGATTACATGAAACTAATACCAATAAGTTATTTGAATGGCTGTGTCACCTTGCCTATATATGTAATATAATATATAGATATAACAAACTTCAGTTTGAGTATGGGCAATGTAATAAATAATGGATCATACTGTCAGTAATTAATTTTTTTATCATTTAAACATTATAATATTATATTATAAATTTAAGATTAAGTTAATAAATATATTATTGAGAATGAGTATCAAGTTCTTCTAGAAGTTATACATGGTTAAATTGGGATAATGTTTTTATTAAAATGAATTTTATAATGTTCATTATCATGTGGGTGGAAGGTTTATTAAGTTATCATTGTTTATTATTATAAACTGTGTTCTTACCCTCCGTATTTTGTTGTAATGATATACCTTATTATTACTGAATTTGTTATCTCCACTTACTCTGCATAGTTTACTCATTACATATGGTTGAACTGCAATAAGGGCAGGTCATAATCCTTCTTGCATATCCAGGTTCCTAACCAAAGTATTAGGCCAATTTAGGTTCTGTGTAGCACCAAAGACTTTTTGAGACCATCAAATCCTATATTTTAGCACATCCTCATCTTCTCCATTTGTATGCACCCTTGGTTAGAAGCAGGGGTGCCCCTGCAGCCAGGGACATCCTTATTCATTAGTGAACCATGCCATCTGATTGCTTAGATGATCTTCATTATTACTTTTAATTATCATTGACAACATTTTCTTAGTGCAGTACCACAATATTCATTAATTGTTAATATGTAACCTTCACCTATTAATTAGTAATCCTAGATAACAATAAAAATCGAACCTGACCGCAATTTTTTTCTTTTGCATGAAGACATCATTGATTAGGGTTTCAAACCCATAATGGCTGATAACAATTTGTATGATTTAATGATAAATTAATATGGCTGATAACAATTTGTATGATTTAATGATAAATTAATAGGACACACATAGTTGTATGTAAGCTGCCATCATCTTCATCCATATGGTGTAAAAGCCAGTAGAATATTTTATGTTCATAAACCAGTAAGCTACCTATTTGTTATATCGATTTCTGTAATAAAACTTATATTATGACTATTAATTATGATTGGGTCATTTATGAGTCAGAACTGTCATATAGTTATCTATATTTAAATTAAATTATTAAGTTACTAAACAAGCACACTCATGGCTTTGCACATTATCAATAATATTATCTTTAGGGTCATGTGAAAAGTAAAATTCCTTGAAGTATTAAAGTTCAGATTAATAAGTCCTTAAATAAATCCAGTAATTGAAGTGGAATTATAAGTGCTATTATGTATAAGCTCATGAGTCAATTGAAGAAACCTGAGAAAAAGAGTCTATGTTTGAACCCTGAGCTTTGTCATACTATTTGAATAAAGAAAGCTGTATGATGTCAAGAGTGTTAATTATGTGGTGATTAGGAAGCCTAGGTAGAGGTTTAAACCAGGGTCATGGGGTAACTCTGGGTATGCTGGTTGAGAATCCCTGTTTGGTCTTTTGTTCTTGTTAGTAGATTATACAAACTTGACTGTTCAACCTTCAACTAATAATTTGGCTGATAACTTTGCAACCTCTTGGATTTTTTTTCTGCCATGCTTATAAATACTTCAACCCCCCTCCCCCCATACCCACAATTTCTTTATGTAATTTTCTTTAACTTAAAATTTATCAGCAGTTATAGTTAGCTAAATAAAAAATCATTAAATCACAATTTGGATTTGCAATAAAATATTCTTAGCATCCACTATCTTCAACCTTCAACTACTAATTTATCTGATAACTTAGCAGCCTCTTGGATTTTTTTTTTTTTGTATTGATTACCAATATTTTAAAAAACCCTAATTGTGGTTGGGCAAACAATTTTTTTAGTGCATGGTCTATAAAAGCATTTAATATAATTTTTTTTATTTGTATTATTTATAATGAATATGCTATATGTGATTTTGATATTTGTGCTTTTATAGTAAAATACATATCAAAGCTTTAAATCAATTGTCTCTTTATCTTTTCTTTAAATTTCATTATAACTTAAAAAAAATTTAAACTGAGATTTCAATTATGAACTATTAAGCAAATGAAAAGAAAGGCCAAAGAATTTCTGGGCTTAAAGTCAGAGGTAAAAAGTCAATTAATAGCCTATCTGTATTTGTTTACCATATGAGTAATAGCCACAGTAATAAGAACATATTGAATGCCCATTGAAAACTTGCCCTACTAATTCTGTTAAGACCTCAAAGAAGTATTAAAGTATTTCTTTTCAGTTAACAGCAGTTTTTTTTCTGCAGTCATATATATATACCCTATCTTTTATATTTTTTTCACTTGATAATTTTTTTAATAAATATTTTTTTTATTAACAACTTTTACATACATTATTAATTTTTTCAATTTATTTTTTCTCTTCCTATACAAATTGAAAAATTTAAAAACTAATATTTTTACTTGTGTTTTTCCATTTCAAAGTCAATATAAACTTTAATACAAACAAAACAAATAAAAGCCTTTTCCTTAAATTTAATTTCATGCTCTAATAAAAATAGCCTTTTGTGCTCATTAAAAATTGCTTTAAAAGTGAAATTTTCAATGATATTTTTATAGTTATAATTTTTAAATAATTTCCAAAAATGTAAAAATCTTAACCTGCTTTATATATAATATACTATAGCATTTTATTAAACTTTTTATACTTTATTTAGACTTACTGCTATATCATTATCAAATTAGATACAATGTATTCAGAGTCAAGTCTATGCTATATCAATGTAACATTAAATTAGCAACTATCTAAATAAGTATAAATCCAAACAGAAGATAAACATTTTTTTTTTAAAATTTTCTAATCTTCAAAATTTTATTCCAATGACTTTAAATTAGAAATTGTTAGTCATTATAAAATATTGATAGATGTTGAATATAATTCAAACTTATCTGAGATTAATAAAGAATAACTGACAGCTTATTAAGAACATTAAGAAAAATACTTTATACAAAAAAATAATTTACTAATATATATTTAACTGATACAAGAGAGTGCATAAAAATGTAAATATTAAAAGATAATCCATTAAAAGAAATAAGTATCTGAAGTTTTGTAAAATGATATGAAAGGATATTAATCATGATATAATCACTATAGTAGTAAAGTGAAAAAAAAATCTATAGGAGAGAATAAAAGTTTCAAATGATATAAAACAATATCTTGATATTGGAAAAAAAAATATTTCAGCAATTAAGAAGTTACTAAAAAAAAGGCATGATGTAATCAAATATGTAGAAATGTTCTGTAAAATAATTATAATGTTTAAAAAACAACACATTACAATTATTATATAATTCATGACTGTTAATGAAAACGTTTATAGAAAATGTAGTTTTTAAATAAATATTCTGCCTTATTACTGCCTAGCATGCTTTTGATGTACATGCATATCATCTTCATAAATTATAGTATATTACTATAAGCCATGAATATGATATACATGTTATATCAAAAGCATGCTAGGCAGTAATAAAGCATAATATTTTTTAAAACATCTTCTCTGTGGATGTTTTTGTTAACAGTTTAGCTCAGAAAAAAAGGAAATTATTTATAGTTGAATTATAAAACATCACAATCTTCTGAATTTCCTAGCATTTTAAATGAAGAATTGATATGCAATGAAATCTATTTAAAAAAACACACCAGAAAATGAAATTATTGATGTAATAAATGAAGCAGATAAAGAAATAGAATAATTGTTATCAAAACTATATAACAAATATCTAAATGTTTAAGTTGTATCATATGACATTGAAGAAATATAGTAGTAATATTGATATTTAAAAGAATGATAAAGATATTTAAAATTACAGACATTACAACTTTTTTATCAGTTCTATACAATTTTTTTACTAAAATGATTACAACCCATCCATAGCAAATTTTTGACTCAAACCAATCAAAAGAGCACATTGCATTTGAATGTAATTTTAGCACAGTTGATTAGATCCAAGTATTTAGAGAAATGAAAAACAAAAATCCAATGAATATGAGTTGCCAATATGCTTTTGGATTTGTAAGTCATGGAAAGGCATTTGATTTTATAAAAATTTCCACAGTAATAGTGGACTTAAAAAAATGAAGAGAAGAGCTTCATGCTCTCAAATGAAGATGCTTCAGATTGGGCTATATAAGTAAAAAATTAGGTTAAAGATGGCTAACCATTGTTATCTTTATAAAAGCACTATCTTGTGTTGAGATTTGACAGATAATCTATAATTAAAAAAACTACTTGTTTGACTATTATAAATATTAAAAGCACATATGATAAAGATTAAAGCCTTTCTCTATTAAATTACATATCTCCTATGTGCTTAATAAATATTTAGAATGTTACATCAGTTTCTGTATTTCCATTAGAAAATATAATATTAACTTGCGGCAAATTACAAGATTTGATGTAAATTAATTTGTGACAGAAATAGTTGATTAAAATAGTGGAGAGAATAAGAGCTTCTTGCTCTCAAATCAAGATGCTTCAGATTAGACTATATAAGTGGGAATTTAGGTTAAAGATAAATCAGCCATACTTATCTTTATAAAGTTGCTATCTTGTGTTGAGGTTTGAGAGGTTCCTTTATAATCAAAAAAAAACTATATTTGACTATTAAAAACATTGAAGGTACATATGTATGATAAAGGTTAAAGACTTTATTTAATTACATACATCCTACCAACCTCATAAATACTCAGAATGTTACATAAGATATAATGTATAGAACCAGGATATTGTTATATTCTGAAGAATAGTAATCAAAAATGCAACAGTGATACATTGCTTCAAAAGTAGACAAGACTGGAATGCAAAGTGATATTTTATCAAAGAAAACATAGTTATTTGTTTCAGACATATTTATACCTTTTTGATGTTGTTCAAACATGTTTTAAACAACTTATACATCACCAGCTAGGAAAAACTGACCTTTGCATCATTACAACAATATATTTTTTTAAAAAAACATCCATTTTATTCTCTTCACAACATGTTGTGGATACAAATTTTATGCACATTATATTATGATTTCATACATAAATAAGTGAAATTATAAATTTTATTAAACGCTCACTATTATTTCAGTAATAGTTTTAACAAGGCTGTAAACCTTAATAAAAGAAGAGAAAAAATACTTTTCTTCTCTCTTTTTTTTATATTTCGTAATATGGAAAGAAGGAAAATTCATTGCTAACCTTTAATTATAGCTCAATAATTTACTTTTTTTTTATTAATTCCAAAATTTTAATATTATTTTTAAATCCAGAGGTTTACTATAAAAATGTCAGAGATTTTATCCAAAACTAAATTTACGATAGGCAAACTAAAATACATCAAAAATGATTTGGATTTCTATAGACAACACAATTCAAAATTCTTTCACATATCAAAAGCATTTCTTCTCTTCCTTTACAATGTAATTTTAATCTTAATTTTATAGGCAGTTTCTTCAAGTGACATGTATACATGCACACACAAGCAAGTGGTACTTTGTATATTTATTATACAATTCATATAAATATTAAATATTTTTTTGCAGTGTTGTACCATAACCAATTTAAGATACATCAGATTTACACGGAGGCAGAGATCTCCATACAGTAGCACCACTCATTGCAAGCCAGGGTAATCCATGAAAGCTGGAAGGTTTGTGCATAAAATCCCTATCTAGTCTTATTTATCTAATATTACCAGCTTAGTTTCTAGCTTGTTACTTTCATCAGTGATGAGCCTTGGATCTGAGAGCACCGCACCTAGATCTTACAATCCAATGTAACTCTCCAGTAGGAACAAGCTAGAAATTGGTCTGTGAATATTGGATGAATAGGCAAAAGATAGGAATTTTATGTGCAAACCTTTCTGCATCCATGGATCATTCTTGCTAGCAGTGAGTGGTGCTACTGTATGGAGAGTTTTGCCTCTGTGTAAACAGCTTGTGTAAAATAAACAATGATGATCATGTATTTTTTAGTGGTTTAATACCAGTCCTACCCAATTGGATTATGGCAACTGCAGTTATTAGAGAACCAAAGACATCAAAATATATGGATGCTGAACTGAGTTCAGATCTATATGACTATACAAGGTAATGAACTTGAATTGAAAACCTTATTGAATTTTCATTTTGGACTCAAAGCTTTATAGTTAGCTAATAAAGTAAAAGATGGCTGCTGGAGGATTGCATTAGATCCTAAGATCTAGATGCAGTGCTCTCAGATTCAAGGCTCCTCACTGATAAAAGCAACAAGTGAAAAGCTGGTCTGGGGATATTGGATGAATAGGCACTAGATAGAGATTTTATGCACAAATCTTTCTTTATTCATGAATTACTCTGGCTTGCAATGAGTGACACTACTGTATGGAGAGTTTTGCCTCTGTGTAAACAGCTTGTGTAAATATAAAAAATAATGATCATGTGATGTTTAATGGTTCTGAATCAGATTTGTCATAGTTACAATGCATTATGTATTACAAATATTTATAAAATAGTAATTGCAACTAATAATTACTATTTTACTATTTAATATTTACATTTAATATTTATTTAAGTTTTTAACAGATTGTGATTTCATGTTCATATATTTACATATTAATTACAAAGTTTCTTTCGAAACTGAGAAAACCGAAGACTTCCAATGACACTTAATGATACTCTTTGATGAATGGCTTATAATGACATTTGATATCTATCTAGCATAAAAAACCTACCAGTACCAATCCAATGTTTCACTTAATTTTTATTGTAGTATTTGTTTAGAAATCATTGCTCATCAGTTGCTTATTACAGTCAATGTAAATATTTACATATATATATAGCATTATGTACGTATTTATGTAGATGGGTAAATAGATAGATAAACGGATGAATATATAACTAGATTGTTATTATGATACACTTATGTAGGTGAATAGATTAATATATATATATATAGTGGGTTGTATATATACAAATTCAACACTTAAATACAAATATTAATTAATAATTAATTTAAAGTTATTTTAATTTTTTATTTAAATAATACAAAAGTCTTTTCTTCAATACTTTTTGAAAAATGTAATTGTATTGATTATTTTAAACGGTTTAAAACACAGTAATAATACTTAATCACGCCATGTTCTAATGTATTAAAAACAATATTAGTTATATAATACAATCATTAATACCACCTGTAAAAATTGTTTTGAAAAGCAAATATCTATGTATGCGTGTAAATATATATACACACATTTTCTTTTTCTCACTCCATCATAATATTAAACAACATTTTATAACAAACAGGTGTGACAAAAAATTTGAATACAATGCCATTAGATTCTCAAGAATTTTTAATATTGGCATTTGATATGATAATATCGCAAATATTTTTAATGTTCATATCATGCAATAAAACAAGGAATAAATTATATTAAATAATATATAATAATATTTTTATAGAAAAAATGCACACAACATAATTCAAAAGTTTATTACTGATATAAGAGATCTACCAAATGATGAAACCTTTGCCGTCTACGATTTATCAATATAAAATAATTTGTATTTGGAAGCAGTGGTATGAGTCAATAATTTTTATATTGTCTTGCATTGGTGGTCGAGAGGTCAGCGTGACTGCCTTGCACTTGCAGGCAGTTGCCCGGGTTGCGGGTTCGCGTCCCGGCCGATGCTATGACACTTAAGAAAAAAAAAATAATTTTTATATTGACAAAATAATTGAAAATAATAAACTACATTACTATAGACAGATTATATAAATATTCAAAAAAAAAATTTAGCCAATTTGACAAAATATGTAATACTATGTGTATATGTGAATGCGCAGTGCGTTTGTGTATAGTTTTCTATCCAAATATATTTTAAGATATCAGTCTATAAGATATTAAAAATAAAAAATAGTTTAACTTTTATTAGTTGTGTTCTTTCATTATTTGATACTATCTTAATTAAAACAATTTATTCTCGCATATATACAAATCTCATTTTTAAACCACTAATTTTATTTATATATCATAAATTCTCTTTGATTTCATATACGCGATTTCTTAAATTTCTTTTTATTTTTAAATATCTGATTTAAATTTTGGACATCATTTTCTGATCATTTCTTATCATATTCATCACCGTCAACATTTTCAACCATTATCAATTCACTGCAATTCTCTTCAAGCTTAGTCTAGTTTATTTAATTGTTAACCTCTCTTATTATACCAGCAAACTTCCTTATTTCATTTATCTCAAATATGCTCACTTTTTAAATATATTATTCTGGAATCCAATTTAAAACTTCAACTATCCATCTATTATCTTCACTTCTATTAATATATTTAGATCAGTTCTATTTCAGATATGTCATTCTTTTATGGACATCAATGATATCTCTTTATTTTTTCACTTATACATTTCATTCTTAATATACTTCTTCGGGCTTCAACAAGTTTTGTGAATATCTATATTACTCCTATGTTAAGTATACAACAATCAGTTATTTTCCTTTTTAAGCCCATAAGCATATAATTCCATTCCAGCTTAATTTTATGAATAATTTCATCTATCACATTTTCATATGTATTAATAATATAAGATATTTGCACTTATATTAATTTCTTATAATTCAATCAATATTTATTTATTCTAAGGCAATAAATTAAATATTACTATAATCATTTATAGTATTTATCATAATCCTACATTTTTACTGTCACCTGATAAATCTTGCACATTTACAGAAGCTATAAAAATGTTTGTAAAAATAGTCACAGCATCTGCCGTATCTAGATGACTTAAATGGTCTCATTTATTTTTTATTCCCTTAGCTTCCTACGTCAATCCACAAAATACTTCTTGTAAAATTATTATTTGAATTAAATAATTTTTAGAGGCCCACATTTTTATTTCAAGTTAAATATAAAAAACCTAAATGTGATTAAAGTAAACAATTATTTTGGGCTTTTTAGTGTATAGTAAGTAGAAGCATTTAGTATAAAATATTTTTTATATCTTATTTGTATTTCCTATAAACTTTTATAATAATTTCATAGCAAAATATAATTTATGGATGAACTTGATCCAGAAAGTCATTAAAAAATCATGAGATAAAATCCTACTAAATTTATATTATTATATATTTATTTTCTCTTTTCCCTTCTATCTTTTCTAATTTGCTACTCTTTACAAACACTCAAAATATAATTGTTCTGTACTATTTATTTTCATATTTGCCTCACTAATTCCTAATATATTTATAGCTTAGTTTTAAAATCTTTCTTAATCAATACTTGTTTTCCATTTTACAAATAATATTCATTCTTAATAAAAATTATTTAATTTCTTATGTTTTCTATTTTTTTGAACATTATAACTGCATTATATTTTATTTTTTGAAAATATATAAATCACTCTAAATACAATGGTATTTATCTCTCATAATAATTTTACTAGAGATAGCAGAAAAAATATAACAGAGTAATTTTAATATATATTTAAAAAATAAAATAAGAAGACATTAACAAATAGAAAAATATTTTCATAGAAGGTGGGGAAAAAAAGGAGAGATCCATTTATAATCATATTTATCACATGCCTAATTATATAATTTGATTGATACTGTACTTTTTATCTATGTTTTTTTTTTTTATTATTATCAAAATTAAAACATTAAGAATGTTTTTAATCAATCATCTTTCAAGTTGATAAAATTACCTTCAAATAATCACTGTACATTAAATCTTCCTAAAAAAAAATTATATTTTTTGGGTGATAATATTTTAATTAAATATCAGGATAATCAGGATTCTTCCTTGAAGACTATTAGATATACAATTTAAAATAAGATATCAAAATTAACAAAATATTTTTATAGCTCATTATTAATGATTAATATTTTTTTTATTTCATTGTCTTGGGTAATTTAGTGAGTGGTAGATTTAAGAATAAAAAGATTTAACTTGCTCTTTGAGTTCTTATTTATCATATATTACTTCCTTACAATAAATCATTTACTTACTGTGAATATTTATTGAGTAGCCATTAGAACATTTGGTTTTTACTTTGGAAGCTAAATTTGAATTGAAGAAAAGGATCAGTTTTTCCCTGCATGGTTTAGCAAAATGATACAGAGACAGACTGAGAATTTAAATATCTGTTCCTGGATTAAAACTCAATTTATGAACTTCAGTATTTGAACATTGCAGAACTACTTGAGCTATTAATCATTTAAAAATTATTTTTTTCAAAATGATCTACTACAAAGTATCAAATCATTGTATTCAACTATCTTTACCAGCATTAATTCTCCATCAATTTCTGTCTAATTTTTAACAAGAATTACTATTTTAATTTGTGTTCAGAATATAAATAAAATTTATATAACAGTTTTCCATCTGATTTATTTCTGTTGTTTAATTTTTTGTTTAAATGCTGTAATACTTTTATTCTAAGTTTTAATTATAATTAAAATGAGTGTCTTTAAACTTCTATCTGATAATTTTTTTTTATTGCTTGCTACTTCAAGCTTATATGTCTTTTTTGTTTTTCGTGATCGAATTCTAATGTTTTTTTAAAAATGAAAATGAAAATTCTGTAAACGTAAATAGTTCATGGGACTTTACATTAATACTTCAAAGTTTAATTAAAATAAAATAAAAATTTGTAACAGACAACTATAATAAATTTCTATTGGTCACAATAGTATTATAAAAAAAGTTAATTTTATTATTAATTCTTTAACTAAAAAAAAAGAAAGTGTAGAACATATATCAAAAAGTAGATTTAAATTTATATCATTATAAATATTTTCTTTGTTATATTTAAAGTAGTCAAAAGGAAATATTTAATACTGATATAATCATAATTTTTTTGTGAAAGTCAAACCACCTCAATGGTAATGATTAAATATTTTCTTTATTATTATTGTCACCAATATAAATTTATTATTGACGTCTTTGTTGAAAATTAGAATTTTCTCTTTTAATTAAACTTGAAAATAGTATTTTACATTCCCTCTTCCCACTCCCACTCTACATACTCCTTGGATCTTCATTTTTCTTTCAAAGATCATTATGATTGTATTAAGTATTTCCATAATATTTTATTACTAATAAGATCACTGGAGTCCATACATCTGCTATTCAAATCATCCCATACTATTTATGCAAAATAACATATTTGCAGCAAAAAATTGTTTTTAGTAACATTTACATTTCAATTTTAATTATTGATCTATATTTACCAGAGCAATAATTAAAGTTTTAAAATATAAAAATATTAAATATAAATAAATTTTATTTTAATAAAAATAAACAGTTTATTATATTAATAATTGTTATTATATTTATTTATTTATTTACCTGACTAATTCTAATTTATTTAAAAATATAGTATAATTCTATTGATGAAAATATTTATTTTTAAAATAATTATAGAAAATGCTTAATTTTGATACTGAAAAATCAGCTTCATATAAAACAAACAGAAAGAACAAAATTTGATATTTTTTTAAAATAGAACAAGTTGTTTTTAAAATAAATAAAGTGGTCACTCAAATGTTGGTTATACAAACTCTATTCTGGCCAGTATATGACTCTTATTCAAATAGAAAGAATAATATAAAAGCAACACTGCAAAAATAAAATAACTTTAATATGTCTATTTGAATGCCTTAGGAATGATTGTATTTAGTAAGAAAATTCACACAAATAGTACAAGAGAAGTATATCTTTAAAAATATTAAAATGAAGATATGAAAAAATGTGGGGAAAAAAGAGAATTAGGATAGGATGATTGGCTAAAGGTAAATCTTAGGAGAAAAAAACTGAAATACAAAAGCTAAGGATATATTAAGAATTATACCATATTATAGGTTATAGATTTTTTTTTGAGTCAAAAGAAAGATAAGATTTATAAATATAATTCAACTCTCATGAGGCTGTAAAACAGAAATACTACATGAAGAAATTGAAAAAGGAATTGAATAGAGTATAAAAAATAGTAGTTTAATGAGAATTAAAAATTATATACAAAAATAATTGCATAGTTGTTATTAGGAAGTTACATGATATTTGCGCACCAAAGTTATAGAACTAAAATAATATGATAAAATAAGAAATAACGATAAAGTCATAGTTTTATGAATTAAGAATAAAAATAATTGAAGTTAAAAATGTTTTTTTTTAAATATATATGTAATAGTACAATAATAGCTTATGAAATGGATTTAAAATAATAAGAGGATTTGCATATAAAAAGTTGAGGGATGAGAATAGACTGCAATTAGGTTGAGCTTTGAAATCATATGCCAAACCTTATTTTAGAACTGATATAAAGTCATATCATAATTTAGTAGTGGTAAAAATAATATTATTTTTTAAAAGATTAAGAAAAATAAAAATGTATTTTATGTTAAAAAAAAAAATTCAGGTTTACTTAGGTAGTAGATAATTGATAAAATCCAAGTAAAAAGTAAAAAATTTCCTGACAGATTGTGATGATGGTATATTAGATGTGATAATATGTTGGACATTTCCCATCATCTATCATTAAATGTCGAATGTATAGAAAATTTTAAACTTTAAACTTTTAAAATACAAGCAACTTGTTAGTAATTTCACACAAATAGAAACACAGGTTAGTAATTATATAATGTTTCAAGTAGTATTATTATTTACTATTTTTCAAGTGTTTCTGGCTGACCAGTGACAATATTAACATAGGAGTTGAACCTACATTTTTAGATTAACCCAAGTGAACTATTTTGTCAAAGGCATCATATAGTAGAAATTTCATATAGCTATCTATGAGGATTGGTTCAAATCCTTCTGAGTTTTTAATACTTTTTTAAGAACAGGATTATTAAGAGGCTTCCATACATTGTGTATTGCCATATTAGGTTGATTTATAAGATTATTTGTCACACATGAACATCACTGTTTAACATGGCAACAGCTAACACCAATATATTTCCTCCACATTCACATGCTATTTCATAGATGCAGGTTTTGTTTTTCAGCATTTTCACAAATTTTTAATAGACACTTGTGAATTAAAGCATAAAAAGTTAGTTTTTTTTTCATGATATGTTAACTCATTTGTTTGCTCAAAAATTCAAGTTAAAATTTTCTATTAAAATTAATTGGTAAATTTCTATTCATCACATATATTATTGCTATTCTAAAGATTATACAGATTATTGCTTATCTCATCCTATATAAATAAAGTTCTAACTAGTTTTGATTTTTTTGCAAAACAGAGCAGGCTAAAACTCTTAAAACAAACAGTTTTTTCAATCTTTAACATTCAAAATGTACAGATAGTGGTCCAGTAAAAAATGTAAGAAAAGATTATCAATCATTTTTCTAAAGTTAATCTTGAGTCAAAATTTAAATTTGGCTTAGTTCTGGAGCTATTCTAAATACTGATTATTCTTAATTTGAATAAAGCAGCAATGTTTTTAAAATCTTAGCAAACACGTAGTGGTTAAACTATATTGAGAAAGGGAGATGATGGCATAGTCTTGTAAACACAATATATTTTTTAACTATTCAATAATAAGATTTTTTTTACCTGTTAGGTAGTTTTCAGATTAAAGATATATTATATTTTAAAAAAATACTGAGATTTACTTTTTTCAAGTAGAATATGTTAAATAACTGTGTTAGTATTCAAATATACTATATTAAGTTATAAAAATACACCTAACATTTTTGCATTATTGAATACGCATATCATCACTTATTTAAATTACAAAATGTGTTAGAAGTGTAGTTATAATTAGAATCAGTCATAGTTGATTCATATAAATAGGAGAAATATTTGTTTTGTATATAAATAAGAAATTTAATAAAATTATTATAATTATCATTGTTGTTAAATTACTTTTTTACTACTTTTATCATTTTTCTTCTTTCTTTTCATACTTTGACATGGCTTTCATTATTGTTAGCATCAATAGTGAACGTTTGATCAGATTTATTTATAGAATTATTTTTAAAATGTCACTTTTTCTTAATAATGAATTGTAGGTTTGATTATAATACTTAAATATTAACAAATGCGACTCCCAATGATTCATGTATTAAAAAACAAATAATTAAAATTTTGTTTAACTTTATATTTTTGAATCCACACAAGTTGGATTTAATAGTTTTTAAACATTTGGCATTTCCCATGTCCACCCCCACTCAATGTCAGGATTTTTTAATAAAATGAATATTTGTAATAATGAAAAAGATTTCTACCATTTCAAAAGCATGAATGAAATAATTTTTATAGGAACCATAATTTATATAGGTAGAATGAAATAATATATGAAAAAAAATTAGTGAAATAATCTTTCAAATATTGAAGGCAACTTTTTAGGTCACATTTAATATGTCAGACTTCCATGATCACCATTTCATATGCTTACACATGCTGTTAATAAAAGTACCAAACTCTCCATACAGTAATGCCACCAAGTGTAAGTCTTTGTAATCAATGGATGCAGGAAAGTTTGTGCATAAAATTCCTATCTAGTGTCTACATATCCAACATCTCCAGACTAGTTGCTAGATTATGGTTTTTTTATCAGTGAGAAGGCTTGGTGGATACTAGATGGTTGCACTAGATGCTAATGTTTAGGTGCAGTGCTCTCAAATCGAAGGCTCCTTACTGATGAAAGCCACAAGCTAGAAACTAGTCCGGGGATGTTGGATGAGTAGGCACTAGATAGAAATATTATGCACAAACCTTCCTGCATCCATTGATTACAAAGACTTGAACTTGATGGCACTACTGTATGGAGGGTTTGGTACTCTTATGTCAGATATGTGATGAAAGGTTGATTAAAATTTATGAAATAATTATTAGATCATTGATGTAGACAATATTACTTCAAAATGTATAAAAATAATATATTTTTCTTAATATAATGCATTCTTTAATAACAATTTTTTATAGAGTTTGATGTTGTTAATTAAATCAAGTACCATGAAGTCAATATTAATTTTTGGCAATCATATGATTGACACTGTGACTATTTATAAAATTTTAGCATAGGATACAGAACATGATTTAAGATTACTTTTTCCATATAGTTTCAAATGTTTTGTTGTTTACGTGAGTATGAGTAGCTGTTTTCAATATTGTTCTCTGTTGCTTCAGCACAAAAAAGAGTATTGATAATATAATACATTTTTAAAATGTATGCAAAACAAAAAGAGAAATAAGCAAAATAAAAAAATTAAAAATAAAAAATAAGCCCAGATCATGCAAATAATAACTTATATATTTTGTTATAGAGAAAAAATTGAAACTTTGTATAGATGTCAGTATAAAATAAAAAGTATAACAAATTAATGAAATATGTTCATAATTCTGGGGTTTTATTTTATTTTTAATTAACATTAATGTTCTCTTTCCCTGATTCACCACAGATAATGCTATATAGATAAATAACACTGCTTTTTTTTAGTTTTACAAAACCATATGTCTTTTGTAAATAAATTATAAATAAATATAATTATTGGTTACTCACTCAAAAGACTGTGGAAAAAAAGTGAAAAGTTCTGTTTTAAACAGAAATCTGTATGCTGAAATGCTACAGTTTGTTTATTGAATTAGATAAAGCCAAGGTAATATTGCTTGATTACAAGTCAAGATTCTTTAATCTTTTGAATAATTAAAATGTAATGCAACTATATATTTTATTGACGATAATTTCCCTATAATTAGCTAATGTCTCAAGATTAGTTTATATTATTATATAATATCTTAATTATTTATATTTATTTGATTCAATGAGCACTACTATGTATTCATTTTATATCTTACAATTATACAAAAATCTTGCATTATATACTACTTTGTAATTTATTTTGTATCTAACTAAAGGTGATTTGCATTTAATTATTATCATGCTTCTATTTGAATTGTTTTTTTCTTATATATACAGATTGTTCTATTAGTTGTTTTTTTGTATAATGTTTACACCATTTTTCTTTTGTTTGTGATAACTTTGAGGCTTAATGTACAATGAATATCTTACAACTTTGGATTTATTTTAAATATGACAAACATAAAACACATTTTGAACTTGATTTTCTCCAGTCACTCATCTACTTAATCTGCATTTTGTTCTTACTTTAAAAATAATTGGCATTAAAAAAAATATGATTAATATGTATTTGTAATAGTTAATCAGTAATTTAATATTTTCAATGTTTTAACACTAAAATTCTGAATGTGGAATTACTAATAAAAATAACAGAGATAACATTTTGTTTATATTAAATGGTTTTATTGAATATGCACTAAAAAAAGAAATGTTTCTTCCACCACAATTGGAGTTTTTAGATTTAACTTAAAATAAAAACATAAAGAGTCCAGAAATTAAAGTTTAAATAATTTCTAGATCCTCCCTCATATTTTTATTTAAAATTAAATCTAAAAATTCCACTTGTGGTTGAAGAGACAATTATTTTATTTCCTTTTAATGCACAGTCAATAAAAGCATTTAATATATATAAAACATTATTTCTATTATTTTTAAGTTTTTAGTATTGGCATATTTATTGAAAATGTAAAATTATATTGTACTTGACAGGACACATATAGTCGATATCACTATCACTATATATTTCTGCTATAAGTTAAAATGTATACCTCTCATATATACCATATTTAGTATGTTTATATAATAATAAATATACATTAAAATAATTCAGGTTATGGGAGACTTTAATGCTAGAATTGGTAAACAAATTAAAGATGAAAGTGATGTAGGTAATTTTGATTATGGTAATAGATATGAGAGAGGACGTAGACTTGTGAAATTTGCTGAAAAATAAAAACTTTATATTATGAATTCTTTTTTTAAAAAAATGTTAAAAGGAAATGGACATGAACACATCCAAATAAAGATACAGCAGAATTGGGTTATATTTTGATTAACAGAAAATACATATTTCAAGATTGTAATGTTGTTAATAAATTTAACACAGAAAATGATCATCGATTAGTAAGATGTAAGATACATGTTAATGCAAAACTAGAGAGACAAAAACTATTAAGAAAAACAATTTTTACAATTGATATTCATAATCTTCAGAAACATTCTAATGAATTTAAATTAGAACTTACAAATCGATTTCAAGTAATATTAGTAGATTTTGAACATGATTCAGATTTGAATGAAATTAATATGAAAATAACTGACACACTTTTAAACACTCCAACAAAGATAGCTGGTAGAAAAAAGCATCAATTGACCAATAAAATTTCCACTGAGACTAGAGAATTTATGAAAAAGAGAAGGAATATGAAGATATACAAAAATGATGCATTAAAAGGGATTGAATATTTCGAATTTTGTAAAATGGTGCAGAGAAGAGTTGAAAATGATATAAAAAAGTATAACTGTGAACTAGCAAGAAAAGCTGTAGAAGAAAATAAAAGTCTCAAGATTGTAAAACAACATTTTGATATTTGTAGGAAATTTATATCTGCAATAAGAAAAAAATATGGAATTATTACTAAAAAGAGAGATGACATCATGAAATGGGTTGAAGATTTCTATCAAGAATTATATAGTAATAAAGAACAAGTACCTCCTATACTCCTATATCTATTATATCTTCTGAATTTCTCAGAATTTTAAATGAAGAAGTGAGACTTGCAATTAAATTTATGAAGAAATGAAAGGCTCCAGGTAATGATGGAATTATAACTGATATATTAAAGAAGGTGAAAAAATAGAATTTTTTTTTTAGCAAAGCTATATATCAAATGTCTAAATGATAAAAATGTACCAAATGATTGGAAGAATGCAGTATTAATATTAATATTTAAAAAAATAATAAAGAAGATATTAGAAATTACAGACCTATCAGTCTTTTATCAGTTTTGTATAAATTTTTTGCCAAGATAATTACAACTCTTCTACAAAAAACATTGGATTTTCACCAACCAAGAGAACAAGCTGGATTTAAAAGTGGTTTTAGTACAGTAGATCATATCCAGATATTGAGAGAAGTTATAGAAAGAATAAATAAATATGAGTTGGCATTAAGCTTTGGATTTGTAAATTATGAAAAAGCAGTTGATTCTATAAACATTTCTTCAGTGATTAAAGCATTGGATCGTCAAGGTATAGATCCAGGATATTGTCATATTTTAAAAAATATTTATAAAAATCCAACAGGAACAATTAGATTACATAATAATACTAGGAAAGTCTACATTGAGAAGGGTGTAAGACAGGGTGACTTCATATCTTCAAAATGTTTTACAGCAGTGTTGCAAGAAGTATTTTGTGGATTAAAATGGAAAGCTAAAGGAGTGAAAGTAAACAGAGATTATTTAAGTCATTTAAATTTTGCAGATGATGTAACTGTTTTTACAAATAATGCTATAGAGTTGCAGGAAATGTTGCAGGAGTTATCAGATGAAAATAGGAAAGTAGGACTGAAGAGAAATGTTAAAAAGACTAAAGTAATGTTTAATGGATTTTTTTAAAATATGAAAATAAAGATTGATCATGATTAGTTAGAAAAAATTAACAGCTACAAATATCTTGGTCAGATTATTAATACAGATGGAAATGTAATGAATAAAATTCATCATAGAATTAAACTTGGTTGGAGTGCTTTTGGTAAAAATAACTTGATAATAAAATAAAATATGCCTATGTGTTTGAAAAAGGTTTTTAATAAATGTGTTTTACCAGTTCTTACTTATGGATCTGAGACTTGTACACTTAATAGAAGAGAAATACAAAGATTTCAGACCATTCAAAGAAGTATGGAGAGATGCATGTTGGGAATAACAAGAAGAGATCAAAAATGCAATGTATGAGTAAGAGAACAAATAGATGATACTGACTTCATTGAAAAAATTAAAAGACTAAAGTGGAATTGGGCTGAACTTATTGCTAGCAGAAATGATAATAGATGTACAATTAAAATGTTAAACTGGATTCCAAGAGATTGTAAAAAACCCAGGAAGGTGGATGGATAAATTAAAAAAGGGTGCAGGGGTGATGTGGAGAAGAGAAGCTAAAAATCAGAGAAGATGGATTGAACTTGGAGGGACCTTCATCCTGCAGTGGATTTCTAATGGTTGATGATCATGGCGATGATACATTAAGAATTTAAAATAGTTTTAAAAATAAATTAAAAGGAAAAAAAATAAACTTTCCTTTTGCAACCATTATTTAAACCAAATGAAAATTTAAAAAATAATTATTAACTGCAAAATGTGAAATTATTGAATATTTTTTATATTTTTTTACCCTCTGTTTCATATCTGTCAAACTAGTTGACATACTGAAAAGGTAAGTGATATAAATGGATTAAAGCAGTGATGGTGAAACTATGGCATGCAAGTCAGAGATGGCACATTTGAATTTTTACTGGCTCATAAACTATTTACTTATAATTTTCTATGCTTTAAATTATTTCAATATTTTTTTGTTGCTACAATCTGTACTAATAAAAATTTACTGTGAACTAAAAGTAAAATAAATAAATATAATATATTAGAATTCAATTTACAATTGAACTCTGATTAGAAGCAATAAATTGCAAAATTTGGAGAAAAAAAAATTATATATATGTAGATGGGAATGATATTATAGGTCAAATAAAGTGGTATAGTATACTGTGGTATCACATTCTATAAACCTGCCAAATGATTCCAATAAAACTAGAAAGTAAACTCAGTAAAATATTTTATAACTCTTTAAAGTAATTTTTTTTCAAATCTAAAGTAAAAGTAATAAAATTGTTTTCTGTTATAATTGTTTTTGCTTTTAACATGTTGATACCATTCATTTTTTTAATGTAACCAAAATTGCAAACAAAGGAACAAAATATGTAATCAATGCTATCAAATGACATATTTTTTTGTTTGAAGTTTTGCTGTAAAAGTGAAATGTAAAAATAATAATATATTTTAATATATAATAAAGCTTTGATTTATAAAATTATTAGAAGCTCATTTAAATTTACTTTAAAAAAAATTGTTACCGCTATATTAATATGACTAGTGAAAATAAAAACAAGAAGTTTCAAGCAGTAGAGAATTTCAAAATAAGTGGATTGAAGAGTATGGAATGATTAACAAAGGCACCAAGGCAGTATCTGTTTTATGTTCCAGAACAGTTGTATCAAAAACATCATTGATAAAATGGCATTATAAGAACAATCATACATAGCTCTGTGAAAAAAGTAAAGGTGAAAAAAAGGTACAGTACTGTGTGTTGAACAGTACTTAACAAAAAGAATATATTGCCCAAGTATTTAAAAATATAAATATTCAATCACAAAATTTATCAAAAATCATTCAAATATAAATGCTGGTAGTTTTTTTATTTTAAATGTAATTGCCAAACACAGGAAACCTTTTAGTGATGGAGAATATATAAAAAAAGCTTGGATAAAATGTGCAACTTTTTTTTGAAGATTTTGAAAACAAAGCAAAAATTATTCAGAGTATATAAGCGTTACCATTGGCTAGAAATACAGTTAAAGAAATAATCCTGAAAATAGTTAACAACATAACTTACCAACAAAAAAAAGATATTAAATCTTCTAGATTAATTTCTTTTTACCTTGATGAAAGTACATACATAAATGGATCAGCTTGTTTTGACTATTTTTATTCACTAATGTGTTGGAAATAATATCAAAAAAGAATTGATCAGTTTAACCTCATTAATAACAATCTCAAAAGAAATAGTTATTTGCAACAAAGTTTCAAATGTACTTGCAGAAAAAGAAATAGTGGTTGACAAAAATGTATCAGTAACTACTGATGGTGCTCAAACTATGACTGAAAAAAAAAGGTTTTCTCAGTTTATTTCCCAACTCTATTAGACATCCAATTTTGGGTTATCATTGTATTATACATCAGCAGGTTTTATGAATGAAGACCAGATTTAAACCACTGGATGATGTAATGAACATTGTGACTAAGTTAGTCAATTTTATATGTATCTCAAGCTCTAAATAATTTTGAATTTATTGAATGAGGTGAACTCGGTATACAATTGTTTACTTATGTACAAGTCAAGGAAAAGTTTTTCAAAGATTTGTTGAGTTTTTAGATAAAATAAGACTGTTTTTACATAATGAAAAAATCATTGAAAAATATAATGAATTAATGGATGTTGAATGGCCTTTGAAATTAATGTTTTTTTCTGATATGTGTTCACATCTAAATGAATTAAATGTGAAACTGCAAGGTTATAATAAGATGATTGGGGTCATGTTTGATTGGATCAAAACATTTGAAGTTAAATTACAAATTTTCAACCACGATGTTATTTTTTATATCTTCAAATATTTTCCAATTATACAAAAGTTCTTAACTGATTTAGAATCTCATGAGAAGCTAGATCAAAGTAAAATTGACACAAGAGTTTTGTGCTATTATTCAATTAATATTGATGCATTTTCTTTAAGATTTACACAGTTCAGACAATTTTTAGAAATATCAAAATTTATTTTATACCCAGACATAATATTAATGGATATACTCAAATTAAAAATTTGGAAGATATGAAAATGCAATCAGCCGATTTTTGAATCACTTTTATTTGGAAACAGAAATTTCTTGATTTGAGTAATGAGTTAGAAACAATGGAAAATTATTAATTATTGGGCATATGATAAAAAGAATGCTGAAGACGAATTATTGACTGTCTGAAATGCTATTTCTGAAACATTTAATTGTTTTAAAAAATTACTGCTATATTATCAATTTTCTCCTCTACATATATGCATGTGAACCATTGTTTTCAGAAATGAATTTAATTAAAGAAAGTTTGAGAAATAGAATGACAAATGAATCTAGTTGAGCATGTATATTATTAAAAGTAACAAAATATAAACCAAATATAAAATATTTGATATCCAATGTACAACAGCAAAAATCTCATTAAATAATATCTATTTATGTTGATTTTATATGTTTATTTCCAAAATTTTGTTTTAATTTCTATTAATTTTTTTACTATTACATTTTATCCAATTAGTGCCCTTTCTAAATAAATATCGTTCACTTGTATTTGGCTTATTTAAAAATTTTGTTTAATTATATTGTTATTATTATTATTTTGTTTTATAAACTTTTAAAAAACTGCAATAATTAAGTTGTTTATATTTTGATTTAATAACTGTATGGCACGCCAATAATGCAATAAATATTTTTTGGAAATTTTTGGCAAGCACATGTAAAAAGGTTCGCAACCACTGAATTAAGGTGTTATAACTTAGTTATATATCAATTTTCAAGCAATTTAATACATAAGGTATATGAGCACAAACTTTCACACTACCCACCACTCTCCACTCTATCTCATAACACTGATACACTTGAACACATATATGTCGAAAAGATAATCACCAATATACGTATTTCTGGCTAAACCAGGGTCCAGATTATCATCTTTATACATATATGCAATACGTGCTTAGATATATATTAAGATAGCTAATCTTCATACTTTAATGGACAGGCTTCAATCCACTCCACACTCCAACTTTTCAACTGTCCATCCAATCTAAAATCGAATGATCGAACGCTCAAAGGCCACCCGAGGCCGAGATTCTCGTCACACCCATGCTGACCTAAAGTCAATCTGACCCCTCATATACAGAGCATAATCCATTTAATACATATATGAGTGGTGGACAGACATCTCTACTATGTAATAACTGAAATACAGGCTTATTATATACCTGTATCAATATATGTAATATATAGGGTATATGAGCACAGACTACTGAATTTAAATATATTAAACGTTGATTTTAAAGTTTCATTCTAAGTTTTAAAAAAATCAAAAGTTAACAAACAAACAAATAGATTTTCCAAAATCAATTAAAATATTTAATAAATTCAAAATAGAAACCAAATCTTCAGATATCAGTTTAAATCTAATTTAGCACTAATTATTGTTATGATCATTTATACCAAGTAATATATATAAAACATACAATATATAATTAAGTTATTTATTGACTTAAAAGAGTTTTGAATTTAAAAAATTCCAGAAAAAAAAGGGGGATGGGTGGAAAGGAAAGGTGAAAGATTAGTTTATTAATATTTTTTTCTTAGACGGATGGAAAAATTTTCATCGTGTTTATTATGTATATTAAGATGTTAAAATAAATTGCATTAAAAGATGGGAAAGTGCACTCCAAGAAAATGATCGAGTGTGGATTTTTTTTGTTGATTTAGTATGATATTATCCTTTTAAAAAAATGTAAATTATCTTATCTACTTAGGACAAAAGAACTTACTCTATTTATCTAACTTCATGTCCTATTTTGCAAGTACACTATTTTTTATTCAGATTCTATTCATAATATAGTTTGTAACGTAGAATGTTTGTATTTGTATATAAATAATGTAAAATAATTTATTTTATAACATTATCTCTGTTAAAGAAGATGGAAAGTAATGGCAAATAATTATCAAGTGGAATGATAGTTATAGTTCTCAGCTGCTAGATTTATAGAGATTTTAATATATTTACAAATAATAAAGAATACAGTATTATAGTAACCCCAGTTATAAAGAAAGCATTCAGACTAAGTTACTGGCATTAACTTTTGTGTTTTCTGGTGCGACATTACCTTTTTAATAAAGCAATTATGACATACTTAAATCATTTCTGTTTCTAGATAATCATTGTTTGAACGGTTTATATTAATATTTAAAACATGAAATTAAATAATATTTGCAATAAGATATTACTTTATAATCTTAGTTTTTATTACACTAGAAACGTTTCATCATTAAAAGATAGTACATTATTTTTACAAATGTTTATTAATATCAATATACAAATTAACTAAAAATGAAGTCATTAAGATCTTTAATAAGTATTCAACTAAAAAGTAAAGTAGCTATTGGCATTAAAAAAACAGCAAATAACCCAAATCAAAATTAATATTATTGTTTGATTATTAAAAAGTAACAAAAAATAAATAAAAATACATTACATTTATATTATAGCTTTTTTTGACAAGTAATAATTTTTCATCCCACACCTTTATGTAAGTTAAGCAACTTTCTGAGAAACAGTATTTATCTTAAAAGTTATAGTCGCACTTAAAATTTTAAAGCCATCATGGGATCATGCTGTTTCTAGCACTAAAAACATTTCCAAATGCAGTTTTGTCATCAAACTCTTTTTAAGTTTTTTTTAAGAAGAATAAATTATTTCTAATAAATTGTACATTTATGCTCTTTAATTTTAAAAGTGACCAAATGGTAAAAATAGTGTTATAATAATATGCATTATTATTGTTCCAAAAAGTAAACACATTGCTATTACTAAGTTAGAAAATTTAAAAACACTATATAAATGTAATGGTAACCACTCTTTTAACAGTTGATAATAATCCAGTTGACAGTAAAATAAAAAAATACAGTATTCAGCAAATTAATTTTAATCTAGGAGAAATTAAGATAACTAAAGGGCAGACTACATCCAAATTTTTTTAATTGACAAGTCAGTACTAGTCACAAGCAATGATCAAATTGAACTTTCATAAAAAAATTTCCATGTAGATTCAATTATATTTCCTGATCATTAATCCATTCTACTTAATAATTTATTATATTTATAAAATAAATAATCAGCTTGGTTTGGATGAGAAGGACAAACAAATTTGTTAACATAATTTTAATTAAAGAATAGAATTATATAATAATAATAATGATAATAAAAATGTATTTACATATTTACATTTAAGAAAATTATATGGCAATCACATGTGAGAGAGAAAAAATCTTTGTAACTTAGAATACATTTTTGAGAATGACTATAGAAAGTTCAGTTAATTTACTTTAACATCTTTATAAGCTCCCATATATATTTTGTATTTATAAATGTGGGAACATGGCCATTAATCATTAAATTTTAATATCTGCTTGCAATATAATATTTTAGCTTCTTTCGGTTTATTCTGAGGCAGTTTTTTAATGATAATTTCCATTGCTATTTTCTTCTGAGCATTTAAAATAGGTAAAGTCACAGATGAATATATGGAAGTACATTTCTATAGGATAATTACTTTAGATGACTAATTGTCCTTTTATAGCAATAGTGATGAGCAGATTGGCAAAATCAATGTTAATTTTTAAGGCATATTTTTGTTAACAGCTGCATATTCAATTACAATATTGGAAAGATCAAGGGAATCATCCTGAAGGGTTCTATACTCCAAAAATGCATGATATTAATTTAAAATGTTTTATTTTTTTTTTTTATTCTTTACAGTCACAGAATTGTAAGATTATCAATCCATAAGAAAATTGTTCAGATGTGAAAATAAAAATAATATAGCTTCATGCGGACTGAAATGAATGTGATAATGAAGATAAATGTCATATTGAAGTTTATGGAAATAGTAAATCAGTATTAAATGGCAAAACAGTTAATGGAAAAGCTACTGTTACATTCTGAACCTGTTGCAACTGAAAAAAAAAATTACAAGAAAAACTTAAGAAAGGGTGACTGTGAAAGAATATAATATGATCAATATCAGTTGTAGACTCCTATCAAAAACTCTGATATAAAATATGATGACCCTGGCCTTTGGCATCAAATAATTTTAAATAACCAATTCTGAGAGATTTATAAGGAATTATCAAAAGATCCTAACTAGACAATTTAAAGATTCTTTACTCTATATAAAAATTAAAAATAAAAGCACAAGAAAAAATTTCCATGAGAACAGTAAACATGAAGACCATCAAAATACTTTTTATTGTCTACGCTGTTATATTTTTGTGACTCCAAAAAGCAGAACCTTTTAGCAGTTTAGTTTTTAAAAAAACTTAAAAAATTGTGTGATATTAATTTATGTTCTATAAAAATAGTACTGAACATGGTAAACCATATTTAGCTTTAAAAATCCTCTTAAAATCCTTAAAAGGCATGAAATTGATAAAGATTTGTGCTGAAAATTCTATGTAAAACAAGCGAGTGGAGAGTACATTTTGTAAATAAAAAATTTTTATCATGTTGAGATTTAACTTTTTAAAAAGGTAATATAAAATTAAGAGGCATTCATAATGGAAATTTCTTAGGCATTTTAGAATTGATTAGAAAATTCCTCAAAAATTTGAAATGAAATGCACATTATTATAACATAATAAGCTCAAAACAAGTTCACTGAGAAGAGACAAAATTTTCTGTAAAACATTAGTAGATGCAACCACCAAATATATTTCACAATGAATATTAATCAGCATAATTCATCAGTTATACATCCCAAAAACAAAATTCAAATGAATTCAAAATGAATGAATTTTTCATTGAGTTAGAGAAAAATTAATTGAAGGCATACTTGCAACCCTCCAAAATTGCTATTTGTAAGACTACAACAATAGCATTAATATATGTGGTGAAATAAGTTGTGTTAAGTACCACATTTTAAAAAGAACAATTTTGCTTTATTATTTTCCTGAAAAGAAGATTCATTGAATCACATAATAATCAATGCTGCAAAAATCAATCCAGATGTTAAAACATTTTTGGGAATAGAGAAAGGTTCTACTCTGCTCATTCACAGTTCTGCAAGTTGGAAGAATATATATCATTATTTCTTCAAAGCTTTCTAGAAATATGATGAAGTGAAATAATTCTAGATGTGCACTTAATTGTCAAATATTATTCTGGCATAATTATGCCCTTGAGCCCTGACTCAATTAAAGACCTGTAAAATTATTTCAGATTTTATAAAGGTTTGGTAATGATTGTATTTTATACAAGAAATTATGAGTATTAATAACACTGTTGTTCTACAAAGTAAAAGAATATCACTTTATGCCAAGTTCTTCTAAAAGATTTCACACAAAAGATGCAACCTTACATAATTTATAGGAAAGGGTTGTTCAAGAGTCAAAAATAAGATGCAGTAAAAAAATGCAACTTCAGTTTTCCAAAAACTGAAATTTTTTATAGAATCTGAATTAAGATTTCATAATTTTTGTAACTTATATAGTATTATGTTTTATTATCTATGATTTAAAATGATATTATATATAAATTATTTTCACATAATTTGAACTTCTAGAATTAGATTATGACTAACTTATAACAAAAGCAAGTACATATGAGAAATATTTGTCAAAAGAGTTACTATAAACATCACATGACCACCACTTCTTATGCTTGTGTATAACTGTTGTTAAAACAGACAAAACTCATTATATGTATTGCCACATACAACAAGCTAGAGTAATCAATGGATTCTAGAAGACGTGCATAAAATCCCCATCTAGTGCCTACTTATTCAATATCCCCAAACTAGTTTATGGCTTGTGGCTATGGTTATTGAAGAACCCAAGACACCAAAATGTATGGGTACTGAACTGAGTTCAGACCCATATGACTATATAAGCTAATGGGCTTGGATTAAAAACATTAAGGTGTTGTTAGTTTAAGACTCATAGTTTTGTAGTTAAGTGGAGATAAATGGTGTCTGCAGGAGGGTTGCATTATATCCTAAGATCTAGGTGCAGTATTCTCAGATCCAAGGCTTCTCATTGATGAAGGCCACAAGCCGAAAACTAATCTGGGGATATTGGATGAATAGGCACTAGATGGGGATTTTATGCACAAGTCTAATTAGACTTTTAAATGGTATTCATAATAAAAAATTGCAATGTACATCTATCAATATTTGCTTCACTATTAAATTGTTTTGTATAGAAATAATTATCACTTATTCAGATAAAAAAACATTCAAAATGTTGACAAATTCATTGAAAACACGCCAAAGAAGCATAATTAGTGAAGAGTGACTTCATCATTTTGAAATTTTGGCCAACAAAAATAATTTAGGTAAGCCAATTGATTTTTACTGAAGTTATTCAATAATTTTGGCAACAAAAGCTAGAAAATATACTGTCAGATAAATTTTGATATTATTCTAAATTTTTATTATATCAAAAAACCACTTTGAACAATTAATATATAAATAAACTCACATCAGCCCTCCCCCCTCCAATAAGTGGGTTAGATCTGTTGGTTCAGCCGATCTGAACACTAACTG
Organism: Epiperipatus broadwayi; assembly: GCA_028023455.1. Classification (NCBI taxonomy): domain Eukaryota; kingdom Metazoa; phylum Onychophora; class Udeonychophora; order Euonychophora; family Peripatidae; genus Epiperipatus; species Epiperipatus broadwayi. The sequence continues at coordinate 159,449 of JAQFVV010006616.1, forward strand.
TACCTGGTCATCCCCACTCTGGGTGTAGTGATAATTGCCATCCATTCCCATGGATCAATGAACCCCTCATGAGTGTCACTTCCACCCCTGAGACTGAGGATTCATGCAAACCTATGATTACAATTTTACAGTCCAAATGAGCAGGGACCAACTTGGTCTACCTAGCAAAAATGTATTGTCATCCAAGAAAACATGAAAACAAAAAAGGAAAGAATACTGCAGATTACCCTTGTCCAAGGAGTGGGTCTGGGTTCTCGATAAGTGGAATTCTGGCTGGTCTGGATATGGATGGGATCTGAAGGGGATAGTTTGGGGACCTGCCAGTTGGGTTGAGAGTTATTTCTCCTGCATAGATTTTATCTTGAATAGATGGTAGCATCTCCCTGATTGACTGTCCTTTGATCTGAATTAATATACCAATAACACATAATTTATTGTATAATGTGGTTGGTCAGCTTTGAGTCACTTCCCAATTGTACAATATCAGTGTACCATTGTAATCTCATTGGCCCACTTCTGCATGTTACAGAATGTGGTACCTGCACATTTGGGCCTATAAGATTTGATATAGTAACTTAATAAAGATTACTTTGAAGCTAAAAATATAAACAATATAAACAAATCTTGTATATACAAATGTAAACAATGAAAAATTTTACCTTGAATCAATAAAGTTCCTTTTTGAAACATAATATATAAACTCAAAGTTCATTTAATGTGAAGTAAAGAATTTTCACATCATTTGAAATTTTAAAATTTACCAAGTAAATCTTTACAGTTTTTTCAATAACCCTAAATATTATATTTGTATCATCATTCTAAACTGGATTACTTATTCTAAAGATTCAGACCTGTAGATCTGCTTTAGAATATGGAATCCAGGCAAAAAGGAATAAGTATGTTCAAAAATTTTTTAATTTAAAATGAGTTGAAATAAAAATATATCCAAAATTAACATTTAGAAAAGTAGGGGAAAGAGATTTCCTTGTTCCTCAACTTTTAATAGATTCGATAATTCTGATGATATAAAACATGTGTATCATTATATTCAATAGCATAGTAATTGTTTATATATATATATTAATGAGTTTAATGAGCAAGTAAATGATTTTGTGGCTATCAGTATTTTTTTAGCGAAATAGATTTATACATACATATATATATAAAAACAGATTAATAATGTACTACTACTACTACTACTACAACTATTTTACTATTAACCCTTTAACTGTCCAATTGTTCATTCGCTGCAGGTGGTATCACTCAAAGCTTTTAATTGGCCGATGCACAAAATAATGTATCAATTTTTCAAAAGTTATTGACCGTTTTTTTAAATATATTCACTTTAGTTTCGTTTTTAAAAAGTATATTAGTAATTTCTAACATTATAAAAATAAACGAAAGTTTGTTCAAAAATAAATTTTGATTTTTAATTTTAAAAATATTTGTTACGGTTGACATGAAAAGAAACGGCAATCGTAATTTCACGTTATGATTTTTTTTCCCGACTTTGCAATAAATAAATAATTCTTGCTAAAATCGTAACTATTTTTGTAAAATAATATTTATTTTTGACATATTATATGAAAATAATTTGTATTTTATTTGTATTTCATCAAAAAATATTTTTAAAATGCTCTAAAACATTCGTTTATCATTTTCAAAATAAAACAAAAGCGTTCGTAAATTTTTAATTTTTGGCAGCCATATAAAAATTTTAACAGCCAATAAGATTCAAGAAAAGATGATGAGAAGGCGGAGCTTTTTCATTTTCTTTTGTTTACAAAATTTCAACAGCCAATAAGATTCAAGAAAAGATGTGAAAAGGCAGTGCTTAGTTTTTGTTTGACATAAATCATCAATTAATTGATTTTTTACTTGTAAAATAATTCAATAGATGGCAGTATATTATAAAACTTTTTGCGTTCTAAAAAATGACGTTAAAACCATAAACGTAGTCCAAAAACTAAGCAATTTACAGCGATGTCAAATTTACTCGATTAAAACGAATATGTATCAAAAAGTGCCTCGATTAAGAACGAGTCAAACAGTCAAAAGGTTAATACTACTACTATTATTATTACTGCTACTAATAAGAATAATACTAATAATGATTTTAATGAGCAAGTCAATGATTTTGTGGCTATCAATATTTTTCTCATGAAATAGATTTATATGTATATATATGTAATTATATCACTGAATATTCTCATTCCAACTACGTTTCTAAGAATTATTTTTGCGGGAAATTTCATATTGAGACATTTTAATAAACTTGCAAATAATTTTACTTCTCATCTATCAATCCTCATTTATTCAGTCTGATAAAAGGAGAATTCCAGGCAATAGTAAGTTATTTACATGCTATTGAAATTAGTAGTATACACATGTAAAAATAGATTAATAATATAATACTAATATTACTACTATTACTATTACTACTACTGATAAAAAAAATATATGGAGTATTTATAATTACAAAAAAAAAAAAACAATTATTATCACTTACTTTCATATTTAGATATAACTTAAAATTTCCACTCGACCACATTTTTTTCAAATTTCTGGGCTAAAAATGACATGATAATTTTTAGTCCAACAAATAGTTTTAATAATAATTATATATATATGAAAAACAAAACAAGTTTTATATACGTAAAAACCTGCTATCGCTTGTATTAATGATCAATAGATGGAGCTTTACCAAGACCTCCAAACAAGCGTATTTGTTTACATAAACGTCAGAGTCAATATTCACTGTCTCTTTCATTTTGCTCCACCCTCAGATCAGCTGATTTCAAGCTGATTTTCTCTCATCAGTGAAGGGATAGGAGTTAGAAACTAGACCTAAATATCAACTCCAAGCGTTTATGCAAAACGTTTCTATCAGTTTGCAAGCATGAATTTTTTAGACACCTAAATGTCTTCAAACTCAGCCTATCAAACTAGATAGCTATGTGGGTCTGATATCAGTTCAGTTTCTTCACATAATCAAAGCTTCTGCAATCTATATCATTGCAAGAAAACTTTAAAGGTACATTTATGAAAAACAAAACAGTTTTATATATGTAAAAACCTGCTATCGCTTGTATTAATGATCAATAAATGGAGCTTTACCAAGACCTCCAAACAAGCTATTCCTTCACTGATGAGAGCAAATCAGCTTGAAATCTGCTGATCTGAGAGTGGAGCAAAATGAAAGAGACAGTGAATATTGACTCTGACGTTTATGTAAACAAATATGCTTGTTTGGAGGTCTTGGTAAAGCTCCATCTATTGATCATTAATACAAGCGATAGCAGGTTTTTACGTATATAAAACTTGTTTTGTTTTTATAAATGTACCTTTAAAGTTTTCTTGCAATGATATAGATTGCAGAAGCTTTGATTATGTGGAGAAACTGAACTGATATCAGACCCACATAGCTATCTAGTTTGATAGGCTGAGTTTGAAGACATTTAGGTGTCTAAAAAATTCATGCTTACAAACTGATAAAAACGTTTCGCATAAACACTTGGAGTTGATATTTAGGTCTAGTTTCTAACTCCTATCCCTTCACTGATGAGAGCAAATCAGCTTGAAATCAGCTGATCTGAGGGTGGAGCAAAATGAAAGTGACAGTGAATATTGACTCTGATGTTTATGTAAACAAATACGCTTGTTTGGAGGTCTTGGTAAAGCTCCATCTATTGATCATATATATATATATATTGAAGTAACAGATATCAAAACTGTGAATGCAGAAATTTTAACACTTTTTTAATAAATAATTTATATATTATTGCAGACAAAATACATTATCCATTACGTATTCAATTTATATATCAAATAAGTATTGTTGAAAGCCAAATTAAATGAAGACACACATGAACTCCGAATTGATTGAAGACATATTGACAAAATAAAATAAACTGAAGATATCATAAATAGAAACTTGTAAGAAAAGGATAGATGCAAATACTAATATTTTTATCATTATCATTAGTATATAAATTCTATTTAAGAAGCAAAAGATCAAAAATAAAATTAATAAAAAAAATTAAGCTTAAGAGTAAAAAAACGAATCCACTTCATTTTGTTTCTAACATTAAGATGTGATGCCACTTGTTAATTATTAATTTAGATTATTTAACCTTTTTAAAATGGAGGCATATTAGTATTTCAATTACAACAATATGTGTTAATTATATATTATCCAATATTTTTCATGGATAGATAAATTAATTATTTATTAAAATATTGTGGTTAGAAATAAATTATATTTGATGCCTATTTTTTATAATATTATTATAAAAATACTTTCATAATATTATAATTAACTTATTTATTATTATATGATACCTCATAGAAAACATGAGTTTTTATATATCACAGACTAAGAATATCTGAAGTATATTGAAACCAAAAGACATTAGAATGATTATCATTTTGTCTATTTATTTGTTGAAATGTAAACTGAAGTTCCAGAATTATTAGTAAAATATTCTAGTATTAAATAAATCTGAAATTAAAATGTAAGGCTATTAGGCCATTATAGTTGATAGTGAAAGAAAATATTATCTCATCTAAATGTTATTTAAGTGATGACTGATTCATTCTATTGTGATTGGATCTTGAAAACATAGACATAAATAAAATTTTTATTCTGTCTATCACCTTTTGAATGAGCAATCTTTTTCATATATACATATATTGTCCATAAGACCTTCAAAATAACTTACAATTACAATAACCATATTTTGAAACTACAGTAACTATACTTCAAGTTGCAGAAAATAATGTTCATAAAAATTTATTTTACATAAATGCAATCACTATTAAATTTTTTTAAAAATGTAATGTACAGTTGATTGCTGTAATTTTAATAATTTAAATGATTTTTTTAGCTGTTACTGTATTTTTTTTTATATTTATAATGAAAGTCATCATTATCTTAAATATTTCTGAAACAAATTATGAAATTACTGATTTAAATTAGGCAAATAAATAGTATTTTAATCTTATGTTTAATAATTTTTGATTACATAAAATTGATTATTAACTGCATAGTATATGAAATCATTTTCCTTCTTTTTTCCTCAAAATAACTTACAACTATGATGATGGTATTTTACAATTACTATGATCATATTTTTATCTGCAATAACATTCATAAGAATTTTAATTTGAAATATGAGTAAATATATTTTATTTAATATATACATAATTTAAAATTTGTTATTAATGCATTTTATCACTGTATATTATCAAAGTATGTTTTGATTATGCATATTAGTTAATGAAACTGATATTCTCTTGCTTTTGTAATTATTAATAATAAAAATCTTTACTTTGAATATGTTATAAATGAAAATACTGATTGTTTTGGAAGGATACTGAATATGAATTAGATAATACTTTAGTCATATTTTAATTCTATAATTAAAAAATAGCATTCTACACTGGATAAAATAAACTATGTATTGTACATTTTTCACATTATTCTCAGATGATATATTTTTAATAAGACTCTAACCAATGATATTATCAATCTTACAAAATGGTTACCATTAAAAAAATTGTTGATGTTTTATAAAAAAAAAGATTTGAATTTTTTTTAACATTGTTGTAGCAACTAACTAATTGTAAATGAAATAATGAGTACAGATTGATAATATTATTATGATAAATATTCTCTTTAAAATCCATTATATTTTATGTTACATTCATTTTTATGAATTTTGACTTAATAAAATTATATCCTGTAATTATATTCTTCTTTTTAAAATATTTTTGAATGTTTATTGTAAAAAAAAATTCTGTCGACATATACAATAGTAACGTTAAAAAGATTATTATTATTAAACATAATTATGTAAATTTCTATCTGTTTTAAAAATATAACTGTTAATATGTAGTTTAATAATTAAATATGAATATTTTTAAATAAATAGTGTAACATTTTTAAGATATTTTATTTTAAAAGTAACTGTTAAAAGCCATAACAAAAAAATCTATTATTGCAATAATCATTCTATAAACTCTTAAGAAAAATCAAGAAAATTTAAAATTTGTCTAATTACAATTTAAATTAATATTAAACATTTTCATAGCTCTCTATCTTGCTCTAAAATTCAGCATTTTTAGAGCTTTTGTCATAACGATTGCTTTTTGCTGAAAGTGTCTTAATAACATCTCTTTAACTATGCTTTACAGTGCTTCTCACTCTTTTTTCTGGAGGTGTTATTAAAAAATATATAAAGCAATCTCTGTTTTTCATTTTACTGCATTATGATTAATTTAATTTTCTTATATGTGTTTTATTTATCCGGAATTTTTAAAAAAAAAAAACTTTTTTATCATTACATAGATAACACTTATTGTTATAAATAGTTGAATTATGCAAAAGATTATACCAAATAAACTATTACAAGAATAGTTATATATATATAAAGTAAAATTATATTAAAATCATTAAATAGATAATTTTTTTATTATTATTTAATTGCTTTAAATAATATAAACGTATTCTTAATTAATTAAAATAACAAATAATAAAATTTTAAATAATCTAAAATAATTTTATAATTTTAATTAAAATTTTGTTATCACTTTGTTTAAACTATGATAGTAGAAAAAAAAAAGTAGCAACCTTGATTAAAATGATAGAGTTAATTATTATTTCACTTTTAAATTTTAATTAACTGTAAAATGGAAAATGCAGGCAATATTTGCAACAATTAAAACTTTAAAATATATTTTTTAAAAAAAAAAAAAAAACTATAGATAGAGTTTTAAAAAAATGTAATAACATATGTATAATAATTTAAATGACGCTTATTAATGCTAAATATTTAAATAGTAGATTTACAGAACATCAAAAACAAATATGTAGTCATCTTACTAATTTACCCCCCACCCCCAATATTTGCTTTAACACTTGTTTTGATTTGAATGCCTTTTTAAATTGATTCTAAAAATAAAATAAAAAAATCAGTCCAAACATTTACGCAGTGACAAATATTTACATTAGAAGCATGCTATATCTTATAATTTAAAAAAAGAAAAAAAACATGATTGGTGGTGAGTTATTTCCTTGATTTATTCTTTGCATTAATATAAAGACTTAATTTTTTTTTTAATAAACCAACTATTTGTCACGAGAATTTAATGTTAGAATGGAAGTAATGGAACATTTAAATTATAATCTATTTTTCAACTTTGTACATTTAATTAATTTATATATAAGAGTTTGTTAATGTTGTTTGCTAAAAAAATTCTATTCCTGGCTTTTACTTACTTATTATATTTGTGTTTTAAAAGTTTAAATGTTTTTTTTTTTTTTTGAAATTTTAAGTTATCATGCATTGGTGAAGTCAAAACTCTCTATACGTATTGTCATTGTCACTCGGTGCAAGCCAGAGTAATCAATAGATGCCAGAAGGCTTGTGCATAAAATTCCCATCTAGTGCCTATTTATCCAATATCTCCAGACTAGTTTTTGGCATGTGGCCTTCATCAGTGAGAAGTCTGGAATCCGAGAGCACTGGACCTAGATCTTAGGATCAAATACAATGCTCCAGTAGCTATCTTTTATCTCTACTTAACTACAAAACTATGAATCTTAAATCGAAAGCACTATAATATTTTCAATCCAAGCTCATTAGCTTATATAGTCATATAGGTCTGAATTCAGTTCAGTATCTTTATATTTTGGTGAGTTTGGTTCTTTAATAACCATAGCCACCACTATCCTATTAGCAGGATTAGTTTTAAACCAATAAACATCACATGATCACCATTTCTTATGCTTGCTTATAACTGTTATTAAAACAGGCAAAACTCTCTATACATATTGCTACTCAGTGCTAGCCAGAGTAATCAATGGTTTCCAGAAGACTTGTGCATAAAATCTCCATCTAATACCTACTCATCCAGTATTCCCAGACTAGATTTTGGCTTGTCACTTATGTGACTATATAAGCTAATGAGCTTAGATTGAAAATATTATAGTGTTTTCAATTTAACACTCATAGTTTTGTAGTTAAGTAGAGATAAAAGGTGGATACTGGAGGGAGGTGCAGTACTCTCAGATACTCCTCACTGATGAAGGACACAAGTCAGAAACTAATCTGGGGATATTGGATGAATAGGCAGTAGATGGTGATTTTATGCACATGCCTTTTGGCATCCGTTGATTACTCTGGCTTGCACTGAGTGTCAATACATATAGAGAGTTTTGCCTGTTTTAATAACAGTTATAATCAAGTATAATAAAGTCTTTATCAGTTTTACCCTTTTTTACCCTTTGTAATGGAATGGTTACTAGACATTTAGTTTGGGGATTTTTAAGTCAACTATTTGACTTGTGTATTTAATTTTAGTAAATATTTTTTTAGTATAGCATGTATATATATGTATGGGGTTTATTTAAACTTTTAGAAAGATTCATCTTAATCTGTTACAGTCATGTGTCAACATTTTATGTCTATATTAAAATATTAAATCAAGGTAAAGATGTTATCAACCTTTGTCTTGAGAACAGATTATAGATAATATAAGTTGTGACTTTTATTATGTAATATATATAAATATTATAACGATCGAAATGAAAGTGAAGATCGAATCTAACCGCAAAAACAATATCTGCTCTACAAGGTGCCATCTAGGCATTTAACCCTAGAAAAAATTATAGAGTAGGCAGATACGCGCTGTTAAGATTCCACTTTATTTAAATATTCCAATCGTTAGCCCAAGTCACTAGCTCAGCGGAGACGCAGAGATAAAAATCTATATCTTAATTTATATCTTAAATATCAATAAATAAAAGCCACTGCCAAAAATTAACACATGAAAATATTTATTTACGCACATATAAAATAACATTTAAATTCGAGGAATAAATTCAACATTTTAGATTTTTCTATTAATCTTTTAATTTTACATTTAACTAAGTTTCAATGAGTTTAATATTTTATTTAGATAGTCAAGTATGAATAGACTACATAGATCTGCATTTGAAAAGAAAATATTCTTCCCTGATTTAACCTTAGGCAACAAATTTCGCAATCAACTGGTGCCAATCCATCTGATACATTCATGTATTCAATGTAGCATGATATGACAACACAAAATACTATACTGTCAGGAAAGTACATCTGAACAATAAGTAGAAATAGAGAAGACATTGACTCTCCACCAACAGGAATGTTACATCTGTTGGCAAGTAGAACAATAAACAAAAAACTCCATAGGAATGGACTGCGGTCTTCTGCCGACTTACAAACCCATCCATAGGCAAACAGAGGGTGTGTGGCGTATATCTATAATCCTGCCCGTAGAGGACCTCATACTACATCTACAATTACACAAATATATCCAATCCATTGAACCAATTCAGCTACGAAATGAATAACCTAAGATTACCCTCCCTTAATATAACTTTACAAACTATATAGCCATTCACGCCCGACTTAAATTTAACATTTAAATACGTTCGCACAGATTATTTTTATAAATTTGCTTTTAAAATGTTGAGTATAGATCGGCTGCACAGATTCCACGGTCAAAAACATCCAAATTAAACACAATCGATCAAAATACAAAATCATCGATCACATCAATTGCAAAGGGGATACACAAGGCTCCGTGGCATTCATCATAAGATGCCCGCATTAACCTCATTGACCTATATATTCTAATCAAATGTGAAAACTTCAACATAATCAACCGCTAAAGAATCTATGCAATGTCTATACCCAACCTAAATTTCATCATTTAAAATTTAAACAACAAATAATTTATACAATAAGAGAAAAAAAATGGAAATGATTTTTATCTGTCGGAAAACATATAAAATTAAACATTATTAATTTGATTTAAAAACTTACAAAAGTCAGATAAGAGTCTGTTTTTAACATTTAAGTTGGCTTGTTTATCAATTTATAAAACTTGATGAAAGTTCTTAATTGATTTTAATAATTGTTCATTTCATATAGCTTACGGTAGAAGAGTCCAGGTTCCTGTTTTTAATTCCCGTGATGCCTCCATTGGAAGATAATGTTCTGGAGATGGCAATAGCTGGTTCAAAGTATCACAGTCTTTTCCTTTTTCTTTTTTAAATAAAGAGTGTGGTATGTGCGTCCTACCACAACTCTCAAACACACAACGCTGGAACTCAGTATTTCTCTTTTTATAGTAAATTTACAGATTGAATGAACAAAGACGTCACTAATCCAAATTTTCGTTTGGGTCCGGGCTGAGGCTTGGTGCTTCCATTGGTCAAGCTAATTTCTCTTTTTTTCTTATCTATCTTTCATCAGATCATTTTAATTATACAAGAGGCCATGGCTAGCTTGCTTTTCAAACAATTTATAAACAATCATGTCCATTTACAGATTACAAGAATTAATTAATACCTGTTTTTATTTTTAAATCTTATACTTTTTTTTTTATAAAAAAGTACATTCAAATACTTATTTATTTGTTTTTTTAAAAAAAAATATTTTTAAAGTTTGGCATCTGTGCGAATGTATATACGTTTAACAAACATTTTAATTTTAGCATTTAGTTTTTTACTTTTATTTGCAAACTTTTAAGTTTTTATTTTAAATTAATGTAACAACATATTTATATATAGTTACAATATATATATATATATATATAGTTACAATATATATATATATATATATATTGTGCCCTTTTGTATGGGTCACCATCTAATTTTGTGCTAATCTATTAAAAATTTTAAATTTAAGATATATTTGAATATGTGATGTTAATTTTGCTTATGGTAATATTTCAAAAGGTTTAATTAAAGCAATCTATGAGTATTTGATATGTGAAATTGTGCTGATATAGAGAGAGACATTTTAAATGATGATGATTATAATATATGGTTGGGAAAAATGGCCATAATCAATACTGCATTAATATATTTAATAAATAGGTATTTAAAGCTAAAAGTGTTTAAAAGACAATTAAAATTAAATGCATATGTTTATTGTTGATAAAATAATATTATAAAAGAATATAAATATTTTAATTATTGTAAGTACTTAAATAAAAGACTAATATTTGATTTTAATAATATTGGATAATTATTTTAAAATCTATTATAATATCTTATTTATTTAAAAAATATTTATTTTAAAAAATGCAATTGTTAGTTTATTTTTAGACGATGACAAGCGTTTCTTGTGTTGTAAAGAACAGATGTTAGTTAAATGTACACACACATGCTTGGAAGTTATTTAGTAAAGTTGCAAAACTATTTTAAAAATCATGTTATAAATTTATAAATAATACGTGAGTTATCACGAGATAAAAATAAAGATATTCAATGTGAAATATTAAATCTGATTTTAAAATATTGTTTTAAAAATATGACGTATAAAAAAGACTTAGTTTATTTTAAATAATTTTATAAAAGTTAAAATTAAAATCAAGTAAGATAATATATATTTTTAAAAAATGTTTAATAGATTTAAATAAACGATAAAGATTATTTTAAAAGATTTAATAATGTAATAAATATTAAATATTAAATAAGTCATTATTTATTTTTAATTTTGTGTTGTTGGTAAATATGTAAATAAGCCAGCAAAGTTGATTGTTTAATCTACCAATCAAATGGGAAGTTTCTTCCAGTATAAAAGCTCAATTCAATTGTTAGGAGAGGACTTCGTGATTGATTTTCAAGATAATTGTGTTATTTAAAAATAGCTAAGTAAATTTTATAGACGCTTTTAAAAATCATTTTTCAAAATTATAAGAGTGTCTTGTAAATAAGTTATAAAAGTTTTAAATGATAAATATGCAGTATTAAGTTAATTTTTCCCTATCAATCGTCTCTATATTGGGCTCAATTTACAAGCAAATAGTCATGGGAACATCATATATAGTGAAAATATATCGGAAACTTTATACTAAAAGTATGACAAACGCTGGATTAGTTCGGATAATTACGAGATGGAGAAAAGTAATATTTTGGACAGTATATAATTTTAAAAGCTAATTGCTATTGATTATTTAAAATAGATATTTTAAAGAATAAAATACTTCTTTATAAAGAAAGTATTTTGCAAGCTATAAATTTAAAGGTATATCTTAAGTAAAGATATTAAAAAATGAAAGTAGTTTTATAAATACTTGCCTTGTTAAGTCTTTATGTTTAAAAGACTGAATGTTGACAATTTTGAAAGGCAAATAAGTTGAAAATATATTAACTAAAAGTCTTAATATAATAAAAATTATTATATTGAAATAATTTAAACGCTGGTCGTTTATAGATAAAGAAGCTTATTCTTACCTGGATATTTTGGTTATGGAATGTGCAAGTAATATGTGGACGTCCAAGTTAATTTAAAAATAATTAAATATAAATTTTTATAAACTATAGACTAAATTAAAATAATAACTTTTGAATAATATTTTTAAAAGAACTAAACCAGGATCCTATAAACTATTTTAATTTTATTTTATTTTCTTGTGGGAACTTATTTTTAAAAAGAACATTTTCGTTTTTCATAAGCTTTTAAAAAACACGTGATGGACCGGAAACAGGAAATGGTGTGCCAGTGAATATGTGCCTAGGATTAAAAAACTTTATGGTGAAAAGGAAACATCGCTGGATTTATGTAATATGAATTTTGTTTTATTTATCTAACATAAAATTTAAATAGTATTAATCTATTAAAAATAAGATAGGTACATTTCTTAAAATAATAACTAAAGTAATATAATAATTAATTGCATAAGTTTATCTTATAATTAATATAACACAGAATATGTTAAAGAATGATTGTGAGTGTAAATGTGATTTATTCTATGAAGCTGTAATTCCGAAGAATATTGGAAGATGGACTGTACATTAAATCTTATTTATGGTAAAAATTGTATAATTATAATAATTTTAATATATTTGACATGTTTTTTTTTTCTTTAGATCAACCAACTGAGATGTTATTGTTGGATGAATGTATAAATATTTTAAAAATACACACACATTATATTGGCAGTAACAGTTTTATTTAAATATGCATAATTTGAATTTATGATATAAATACGATACAACATTACATAAGAAGCTTAGAAATAATTATATGATTCTTTCGTAAATAAATTTTGATTTTTATTTTTATTTATTATTATGTTGGAGTATTAGAATTATATTTATTATTCATAGTAATTATTTTATTGCAAGTTAGGAAGAGAGTTAAAAGTCTATATTTTACTGTTGTTTTATTGGATAAATTAAGTTAAGTTTATGTAGAAGTTTATTTGGATTAAGATTTACAAAATAGATGAGAGTATAAATAGTTTGGATAATTAGTATTTATTTAAAGTTGAAAGTTGTTTTTCCGGAAAGTTTAAATAAGTTTAGAGGATTTTTAGATAGAAATTTATTAAGAAGGAGTAGTATAACACATAAAGTAAAGTAATAATTTCACAAGAAAAGAATCATAGAATTTATCTAATATAATACTTTATGAATTTGAAATTGATGAATAATTTAAATATTATTATTTTAACAGTACATATAGTAATGCATATTTGATAAAACATGTAACATGAATGCAATAAGTGAAATATAAAATTATAATCAACTTTTGTTATTACATTACAAAGAACATTAGTTTCTATATTATGCTATTAAAGTAATGCTGATAGTAAAGTAAACACATACTAGTACATGATGAAATGAAAACAGTAATACTTAAGTGATGTAGCAATTTAATTATAAAGTTTAATTGTTTACATATGCACATAAATATTATTTACATAAATTTTTCTGTGTAATAATTGAAGTTCACTGATATTTATTTAAAGTCTAAGTTCTGAAAACATACTTCAATGTTATTAATACAGCATTTTAAAGGAGCATAATTACTTATTGGGAGTATGAGTGATAACAGTGTAAACATATTGTATTATTATTTTCTTATTTTATTTTCTTTGTTTTCATAATTTGAACTGTAAATATTGTAAAAAATTCTTAGTTGAAGTTAATGTAAATAAATTTGTTTAATTTGTTTAAAAGTGTGGGGTTATTTTTTGCCCACAGCATTTGATAGCAGATAATTTGAATAAAACATAATATTTGCACAATATGAATTTATTATTGTTATTTGGAAATAAACACAGTGTTTTCCTGATTATCATTTATGAGAATTGATTGACATTATTACATCATATTACAATGGTCATAGAGTGATTATAATGCATAATGTGAGAGTGCAATATTGTTTATTGCCACAGATTGTTGGGTTGTAAGATTTTGATCTATTCTAAAATTAAGATACTATATGAGAGTAAAAGATATACATATAATTGTTTATTTATTTAATATTTAATAATATAACAGAAGTAGATAAGATTGGGTTATACTCTAAAATTAGTATTGAGTCTTATTATTATTGTTATTAGAATAAATTAGGTGTATTTAGGTTGATATAAAATCCCATGTCATGCTTATTTACATGAGTTATCATTACTTTAAGATAATTAGAAGAACCTGGATTATTTAATTATATTTTAAAAAATTAAAAGTTAAGATTTATTTATTTTATTATTATTAAGATGGTTTATTTTATTAAAAGCCAAGAACTGTAGAGTGGTAGTGGGATAATAAGGAGGGAAGTATTCTTATGCCATTGAGACAAGTCTTGGGAGATATTGATCAAGTAAATCTACTTTGCCTTGTAACTTTACTTCCGCTCATGATTTTGATAATACTTATTTAATTAACACAAAAAAAAATTATTTTGAAATTGAAAAAATTTAATTAAAAGAAAAAAGGATAAGAAGAACAAATTTTTTAAAACAACCAATTACAAATGGATGTCTGTATTTCTTCAAAATAATATACATAAATTTATAAATAAATATTAGAAAATACAGTACTTAAAATTTTATAAAAAAAATATGTCTATAACTGTCACTTAGAAGTGCTTTCAACTATTTTTGTAGTTTTTATCAACTAATACTTTTAAAATGTCAGTTTCTCATAATTCCATGATGTCAACTTTCCCATAATTCCATGATCTTAACGTTTGCTGCTTGCCTATTAATTAAATTTTGCTTGTATTTATATATTAACATGGTTTCTTTAATTTTTTTATTATCATTTCTTTTAGTTTCCAATATTTTTAAGTTACTATAATTAAAATCAAAACCATATATACATGATTTATTATGATCATAAAAGACAGAAGCTGATAAAATTTATCATTATTTTTATAATTTTGTTTTGTATTTTGAACCCTTTTTAATAATAACAAATGCTCTTTTGTTCTTTGTTCCAATGTGCACCTCGATTTGCCTATATATCCACTGCCATACCTTGATAAATTTTCTTAATAAAACTTGATTGTTGATTTGAAATATATGGTACTGATATCCAAAATTTTTTATCAGAAGAATTAACATTATTATTAATATTATTTTTTATATTTAGAATTAAAATTTTTAACTGTATAATAAACACAGTCGTAATTATATCCAACATTTAATAATTCATTATAATAAATTTCAATATTTTTGGTTTTATCCAATGCATATTTACAAAGGTTATCATTTCTAAATAAGAAGGACTTCAAACCTGCCATTTTATGTAACATTGGTACCTTTGATTTATATGGAATATATCCTCTTTTTGCTGTTGGTTTCAGAGTCATATAGTAATCCAGTTTATCTTTATTTCTAGTTATCTTGAAATCTAAAAATTGAACACACATTGAATTTTCATCTGTTTTAATCCATTTTAAGCTCTTTATATTATTTAATTCATTAAACAAATCATTAATAGCATTTGGCTTTCCACAATCAAAAACATCATCAATATATCGATTGTATAAAGTAATATTTTTCTGATAAAATTCCTTTTTCAAAATATTTTTTTTATATGTAGATATAACAAAATTGCATATTTGGGCAACTGTAGGAAGACCCATTGGCCAGCCAATACTCATGTTATAAAATTCATGCTTAAAAATCACATAAATATCTTTATCAATAAAGTTTAATGTTTTAACAATAAATTTTATTATTTTAACGTTAACATTTTTTAACTTTAATGCATTATTAATTATTTCAATAGAAGACATTCTATCAATTGATCCATACATTCCACTAACATCAAAGGTACAATTAACATCACATTTATCAATAATAACATTATTAATTTTACCAATGAAATCAACTGATGAACGTATTGTATACGTACCAAAACCAAAAATTTCCTGTAACATTTTTTCAATTAATTTACGTATTTCATAATACATACCCCAAAATCAATCATTAATCATAATGGTTTTTTTCTTTATGCAATTTTATATTTAAAAATATTTTAGGACACATTCCAGCTGAAGGATAAATTCTATAATAAGTAGAATTATCAATTACATTATTTTTGGCTTTTTTAAAAATGTTATTAACAAATTGAACATGTAAACTTTCAATATTTATCTTATTAATCTTTATAAAATTAAGAATATTCATTTGAATAATAACTTTATTTTCATAATCGGACTTTAGTAACAAACACATTCTTAAACCTTTATCCTCTTTTATACACACAAGATTATCAAATGCAAATTTTTTAAACTTAAAAATTTGTACATTACAATTACTATTTATTGTATATTTAAAATTCTTTTCTTTTAATTTTTTAACTAAATCATTGCCAACCTTTGAATCACACTTAATTATGCCCAAGGAATTTTCAACAGCAGATTTCAATTCCAGATCACTATTTTTCCATTGGCCACCAACATATTTTGCACCAAGATTTAAAATATATTTTTCTTGAAAATCGAGTTCCACACCAGACAAACTAACAAAATTATTATCTTGAAACTTATTTTTAATTTTTTTCTTAAACAAAAAGTTAATTTTTTTATTAAATTTCTTACATAGTCTGTCATAATATCTATCAAAAAATACTTGAGAATTATTTTTAAAATTAAACCAGTCATTTTGATTATGCAAATTAATCAAATGATTTAAACTTTTTAGTAATGCCTTTTATCAAAAATTAAATACTTACATAAAGAAATAATACTACATAGCACAATCATTTTTAAATAGCATATCATATTTGATGACAACTTGCAAGTCATATTAAATTTTATCCGACAACAATTCAGAAAAACTTTCAACATTTTACAGTTATAAAAAAACTGCAATCTGCATTTTAAAGCAATTATTTTGTAAGTCATCTTTCTCCATTCTTTGATAATCCACATATCATTTCTAAAATTAATTTCCATTGATATATATAATAATAATATTACAAATGGATGTCTGTATTTCTTCAAAATAATATACATAAATTTAAGTACTTTTAAGTACTATATTTTCTAATAAATATATATAATATATTAACCGAAATTTGAGATGAGTTTTAGTATGTCGTAAAATGTCAATCATAAATTTTTTTTCTTTCTTGTTTGATTTTGATGGGAGATATGTTAACCTATGAAGCATTAAACTCTGTTGCTTTGACAATGATAATATTAATATAAAAATTGTTTATTGATAATTGTATTGTATAATATTGTGAATTTATTTTATTCATTTTAAAATGGATATGTGAATAATAAAGCATATAGTTTGGATCAAATTATTGTTCATTATTATATATTTTTTTTTACTGCATTCTCAATAATAAATTACAAAACAACTAAATGTTTAATATTTCAAATATATTTATCATTTTATTTGTATAATATTATACTGGAAAGATATGTATGTAAAAATATATTTCCAGTGTAGTATAGTGAGAATGTATTGTATTGTGAAATGTCAATGTTTATCATATGTAATAATTCTGAAATATTTATTTTATTTGTCATATAATAAAATTTTTATTTGAGAGATACTGGTTAGAATTGACTAAAGAGTTACTAAAAGGTATTGCTATAGTTACTCTGACATCAATGAGAAAAGTTATAAATAGAAGTGAATAGAAAAAACTCTACATTGGCTTCAACAGAAGTGAATTTAAGTTTGTTCTTATAATTTTTTTTTAAAGTATATGATTGTAAAATAGATATAATGATTGGCTGAAAACAATAATGTTCATCCATTGACTAGACAGAATTGTTGAATTTGTGAGAGATGACAATTTATTAAAATATGAAAATTAATTCTTAATTTCAAAACCACCAGAATGTTTCTTTGCTTTAAAAAATGAATATTACCTACTTTTTAATGATGAAATCTAAATGTTAACAGCAGAGAAATGTAGACAAAGATTACACTTTACCTATTAATATAATTTTTAATTAATAGTTTATACACCAGATTAAAGTTAGTTCAATTTCCATAGCAGCATAATGGATTAAACTAGCATATGTTCACTTGTAATGTTTTATGCAATTGATTACTTGCTAAATGAAAGTATATCTACATTGTATCATCATGAATATAAATAAGTGTTTTCACACTTATAATATTATATAGATCAAATATCTGCTGAATAAAAAAACAATTTGTATATTTGAAAAATGTTAGAATTAACAACATGTACTTTGAATCTTATAGTTTTTCTTGATATTTTTATTTTCTCTGGAATAACAAAACATCATTGAATCACAATTTAAAAAATGAACACTAGAACTACAGTACTATTTTAGGAAGGCCATATTTAAAGACTATTACTCAGTTAAAATTTTTATTATATATATATATTCATTTAAAATATGTACTATTACTGATATAAATAGTGATATAATTTTAGATTAACTAGTGATCTACCTAAATATAAGAGAGAGATATTTTCATAAGTTTGAATTTATATCTTGCAGCATAGTAATTATTATTTTAATTTAAAATATTTATTTATTTTATTTATTGATTACAAATTAACTTCAGATATATTCACTTATATTAGTAGTTTAAAAAAGATTATGTGTAATAAGTATTTATTTTAATTTGTTCTCTTAAATTTATATTAACAAATAGTAGATTTATTTTTGTATATATATATTCTAACCTCTCCCCCCACCGCTCTCGTCCATCCTCTCCATAATTATATATACTGTTTTATTCCGGGTTCTAGCTCAGTCTAACCAATAAATAAATGAAATATTCCGCATTAATTAAAATGATTACTAGCTCTTATCTTTAAAATACAAATACGGTTATATTTTTAAAATGAATTAACAAATATTTACTATTTTCATGAGACATGGAGTGACGACACGGGGAACGAGATAGACTACATTGAGATATTATCCACATGATACTATCTCAATGGCATAAGAACACTATTCCCCCTTTTACTATACTAAATAACTAACTTATAGTATTCTTACGACTTTCTAAGCTCTTTCACTACGATTAAAATAATAATCATCTATTATATTCTTCATAATAAGAATCTAGCTCAATTAAATAAAAATGAAGAAAATAAATAAAATAAATAAAATAAAATCAAATCTCAGGTTCATAACTTGTATTCTAACTGATTTAAATATACGGTAGTAAACTATGAAAAGGGAATTTTATGTCATAATTCACTACACAGTAACTAACAATAATAAATAATGATAATGACAACAATAGTATAATAAAATCTTATTACTTCCTAAATGAAATAAATAATTACATACGTGGTAGTATTTTAATAATCTGACAATAGAATACGTGTGGCAACATTAGCATATATTTTAATGTAATATTGTGGCAACCAACTTATGACCAATAAATGATATAATTATGATCTTTTAATTTTTTAATATTAATAAATTCTCAAAATGATTATAACACTTTTATGTTTACCTTTTGTGCAAAAACTATATGTCTGTTTCAATTATAAGTGTATTGTGATATCATGCATCCATGTGAAGAAATAATAACGAAGACACAAAACTTTATAATAAATTTATAACAAAGTTTATTAATAACATAAACAATCAACAATATTTTACATTATGTACATTGGATATCCTTATTCTCCTATCACAAACTTATTTTACTAGTTTATAAAATGAAAATCAAACTTCTATTTATTTTTCCTAGTTAACTCTTATCTTTTAAATGCTTAAGAAAATACAGTATTATTATTATTGGATTTCTTATTATGGTTATCTTGTTACAAAATGTGTTTCTCATATAATTATTATTAACACTTTGTATCCCTACTATTATTAAAATTATCTTTTTAATTTTACAAAATTACATTCGTAGTAAACATTATACAAAACAATAAAATTCTAGTTTTATATTAGTGGTATGGAATCCTACAAATTCAAACATTCTTTTACATTCGGTATTAAGTTTTATTGTTCCTTATCCGATGTTTGTTACTCATAATATACTCATTTAAGCCTTACTTCGGATGATATACTTACAACCATTAACATACCATGCACAAGTATATGTTTATTACACACTATTGAATTATTTTCTTAATAAATATGCAATATTTATTTTCTAAATATTATTTAAAACATTAAAATTTTTATTATCACTTTTATAAAAATCTTTGTTTAGATTTCTTTTTAAAAATCTTATATTCTTTTCCGAATTAATTTTAAACTGTATTATATGATTCTTTCTCTCTTTATGATATTTTGTACTTTCACTTTTAAAATTACACAATTCTATACATTCCAGTAAATAAACTATTCTTACATAAACGATAACATATCTTCAATTCTATTTTATTCATCATTTCTTTGAAAATATCTTTCTGACGATGCAGATTCACGAAACAAGGATAGCGAAAATAGATGCACAGGATCAAAATATAACTAGAATATTATCCGTCATAAACCTTGACAATAATGGCACAGTGAATTTAAAAACACTATAGAGGAGTGACCTTTGTCTGTCTACCAACCTCTATTATAGGAGTGATGCTAAAGCTATTTCTTCAGCTTTATATAACATCAAAAAGTTTAAAGATACGCAAAAAACACTGTCCAAACTATATGTGTTCAGTCATAGGACTTAGTTAACTATACTGAATTCACACAAACTAACTATGATCCAAATACTTTATTTTTCTTATTTCTTAACAAAACATCATCTTGGTTTCCTCTACACTAGTACTACCAAGTCACTATCCGATCTTATTTCTCATGATTTTTTCTATACAGTACATCGACAAATTCCTATCTGCATTTCTAACAATAATAAAATTCATTTTATTTCAAAACTATACCGCTGTTCTTTAAGAAAATCTTTTACTACTTTCCTCGTATATTTATCATATACCAACTATTTTAAAATATCTGAATACTTTATTACATGAAAGTTCAAAAGAATCACACAATTGTTCTGATAACTTATATTATTAATTATACTTTAAATAACTTATTGCATGCATATTTAAAATTACTCCTATCTCATAATATGTTGTATGTTGTATAAAATGTGTACTTATAATTTAAACTTTCACACATCATTCTTAATCAATAGATGATCTAAAAAAATACATTATGCATTATAAATAAATATCAAAATTACCAAAACGATCTTTATCTTCTCGATCGTGTTCTGTAGGCTTCACCATCCCATTGATTCTTGTAGATATAAAACTTCCATACATACTTTATTTTTTTTTAAAACAATATTTCTATCATTCTATTAAGCTATTATATTTAATTTTTTAATATTACTAAAATTTATGTTTATATGTTTTCCCTAATCTCACATAGCATTTTATATTTAAAATAAATTAGTAAAATATTTAAATTATATTTACGATACTTCTTCATCAAACTTTCTTGAACCGTTCATATTAAAGCTAAAAAAAAATATATTATTTCTTCTTCAGTCACTTAATGTTCTATTTTAAGGCAAAACAATTATTACTCTGTTTGATAAATCTTCATAAACAACAATCCTTGGTTTTAAAATAATTAATACTATTATTAATTCTTGATATCAAGTAATCCTGTAAAGAAAAAAACGTCTCCATATTCTCTTCTAATATTGTCTGCTAGCATTTTCCCGCGCGACTTTCCCGATGCATCTTTAGGGTACTTTTATTTAAATATTCAGTAAATTTTTCTGTTTTCCTGGATCCATTTTCATTAAGTAATTTAATTTTATATTTTTCAGATCAAACATTTCTTCCATTGAATACTTTATAATATTTTTTAATTAGATAAAGTTTTTCTGTTCCTTTCTATAAAATACATAATAGCACTTTCATATTCTTCTTTACTTTTCTTTACTTTAAAATTCTGGAACTATATTTTTTATAAGATCTCTTTTAAAAGATAAATACTCTTTCTTCATTATACATTTACATAATTTTTCTTTATAATAAAAAACGCATATTAAATTTTTTTTCATAGAGAAGAATAAAGTAACTTCAAAGTAGCCTTATAAATTGTGCGTCATAATTTTTTCCTGACGACAAGTAACTTCTCTTTTAAGTTTTCATATAGCGTCCCAATTATATTTCTTTGAGTGACAAAAATAAGTTTCTGGTTGAGCATAAATAAAGCCGTATTAAGGCAATTTCCAATTATTTTTCTCTTAGCCATATTTTTAGGTATTTTTCCTTGTACTTCCATTTTACTGTAGGCTTTTTGGTTAAACTTGAATAAAATTCCCTGGTAAGATAACTTTTAAAATTAGCAATCCATGTCGAGGCAGTCAAAATATATTATATGTTACAGAAGAACTTTTAAAATAAATACAAAATTTTAAATTTATATCACTTTTCCAGCTACGGTGTTATCAGCTAAAAAAATATGTTACTTTCTCTTTCACTTACACATTACTTCTCCCCCCGCTTTGTATAATTCTTATATTTTGTCTGCTAATTTACCTCTGTTGATTGGTTAATGACTTTTTTAGTGCGAACAAATTTACACATTTAGTTATATAACAGATTAGAATTTTTAAAATAAAGACTTGATGACGTAATGTCTCAAATATTATTTAGACTAGTATTTTTAACTTCAATTTTAGTTTCATCAAAATTATTTAAACTTTTAAAACAATTATTAAAATAATATTTAATATTTTAACTTTTACTTTAATGATCGATGGCAATTATATCTAGTTTCAAATTCACAAACTTTATTATTATTTTAACAAGCGTGTGTGTGAAGGTATATAATATACAGTCACGTGTTTACTAATTTTATCAGATGATTTTTTATTTACGTCTCGGTCTAAATTACCAAAACTGATATATTTTATAATAATTTGGAAAATAATTAAAACTTGTAGAACTAAATACAATTCTCACCATCCCAAAGCTTATTTTAAAATAGACTCTATTAATTTTGATTATTAAATATATTTATAACACTACATATAGTATTTATTTAATTTATTAGTTTTAAAATATTATACTCGAATTATTAATATACTTTTAACTATTTATAGCTGTATTATTTTATATGGCCAGCTTTTACAACCATAAGCAAGGATATTATTAAGCTTTATTTAACTGTTTTCTTTTAAAATAATCTGTTACATTTTTATATACCAGGTATTTTCAGCTTTAAATTGTACTATAAAATTTAATTATCCTACTATTATTTATATATCATACAAATATAACTTAAAATTTAAAATTTTTTAATAATTGACCTTTTCTACCTTATTATGACCTACAGATAAGGGCACAATATATATATATATATTGTTTTTTTATATTTAGATTAACTATATTTTTATATGAAGTACAAAAGAAAATATATCATAAAAACTCTCATATTTTAGAAAGTATAAACATTTTACAACATTTTTTTAATGTGACATAAACATATGTACTTGTATTTAGTATCCAATAAGTAAAGATTAATGTGCCATCACTTATTTAAATATGAAGTTAATGTTAATTAAAAATATATTAAAGATTATTTGGATTATATGCATATATTTAAATATTTATTTGCCATATATATTGTAATAGAATGTATATAACCACTAAGCAATTAATTAATCAAGCTCACATGCGATAATAGTATACTTCACAACCACCAATCAAATAATCAAGCCATGTGTTGCAAGGTGCCAAATGTAATAGAATATCTGATTGCCTTAATTGGTAGTGAAAAATGTAGTAGAATGCAGTATCCAAATGAAGAAAGATGAAATCACCCCAATCATCAACAAAAGTAATATAACACTATTTACATATGATAAGAAATGAAATCAAATGTAATAAAAAACCATATTTGTATAAAAAAATGAAATGTAATAGAATTCCCCAGACTAACTATGTGTAAATAAACCTGGATAATTTAGAGCACAAACAAAGACCTAACAAATAATTTATTTTCAGGGTTAAGTTGATTATTTATTAGAACATACATTGGAAGAAAATGGAATTTTGTTGAATCCAATATATATTTACAAACAAGATTATATGCAATTTAATATTTCAATTAATGATGCTTAAATAAATAATTAACTAAATCACAATATTACCATTTACTTAATGGTGAATTTACCAAATTAACTAATAACTGCTACATTCAAAAGAGAAAATAAAGATATTAATAAATTTTAAATGAAAACTCAAAAATCATTTTGTATATATAAAACAAATAATATAAGCTTTATTCCAAGATTGTGATTTGATATTCTGAAATAGCATAAATATATATGTGGAAAACACAAAAATTGATTTGCTTTTCAAATATTCAATTTTTTTTATATAAATCAAATAAAAGATTTGTTGATAATAAACATAAATTGAAGTTTTTATTTTGCATAGAAATTGTATAAAACTGTTGTAAAATCAATCAATCAATCAATAAATTAATTAATTAGTAGTCGCTTGTTAAGTTAATAATTTAGATTATAGATGTATTTTTTTAAAGTTGGATTGACATACAAGTTGATACAAAAGACAATGTAAATAGCTCCTTCCCATTATGCTAAAAGGATTTATTTACTTTACTTATTTTGAACCTTGTCTTTTATTATGAACATCAATTACTTGGGCTTCTTATTAATATAAGGCTTATATCCTAGCCTAGCAAAGTTCAACATTTATTTCATAACTTTATCAACTCAAGGTTTTATTGAACATCTAGCACAAAATATATATAAATATTATATCATATGAGTCTTTATGTATAGGCAAAATATATATAAAAGATAACTTCTAAATAATGGACATGTGGGGATATTTATCAATAACTCTAATATTCAATATCATGACTTGATCCATACCTTTCAAAATACATCTGACAATATAATTAAAATAATTGAAGAGTTAAGACAATTATTAAATAATGATAGAATTTGTAAATACGATTCTATTATATTTTGTATATATATATATAGCTTCTATGCAAATACATGTACTTTATTTATTATTCAGTTTAATTTATACATGGCATTTACCATTTGATATATGTATATATGTAAAACATGATTCAAATACAACCATTTAATGATATTAAAAAGTATGTTATTACAATTGTTATTTTAACTTGGCATTTACCAATCTATTTGCATGATTTAAAATATAAAATTTTTGACAAAAATAAATATATATATTAAGAATTGACTTTCATTATTATTAAGTCAAAACATTCAAAAAGAAAATTATAAACTAGTCTTAGGCATCACATATGTATATACTCTAAAGATAAATTTTAAAATTTTATATAAAAAAAACAAACTAATATGTTTAAATTATAATGATTGATCAATTCCAAGTCACAATACTTGCAACTTTTATTTTTAAGTTAAGTTTTATGATTAAGAAAAGAAAAATAAAAAAAGTAAAATCAAAAAATGAATGAATATATTGATTAAGTTTAATTACTGCATAACCACAAACTTTTTCATTATTTACAGTCTCTTGTTTACTTTAAAAATATTTGATTTCAGCTCCATTCCATAGATGTGAAATAACTTTAAATATGTATACATATTAACAATTTGTGAACTTATAGATCTTTTATTGAAGCTATTAATTCCTGACATATTCTTTATATTATTTAGATTGACAAATTAGCTGAAAAAATAAATTGATTTAATATTCAGATTAGAATTATTAGCAGAAACTTAAAAATTAAAAACATAGCTATTTTTAATCAGATTTTAAATGCTTGCCCAGTGATTACTGTATGTTTTTCTAAGCTGTAAAATAGGAATAGAATAAGAAAGTAAGGCAAAAATTCCCTGGAAAGTAATCAAGTTCTAATCTTCCATTATGATGATGAATTTCAGTTCAATAACTTATATAATTACACCAGAAGAAGAAAAAAATTATAAGTAGACAAAGTACAGCTTTTACTTATTTCTTTCAATGTTTTTTTTACTGGTGATTTTTTTAATATATTGTTTCCATAGTGATCTCTTTCTATTGCTTTAAATAATTTTCATTTTTCATGTGCTGACCTAAAATCTTTAACACTTCAATTGTTGATTTTAAAACATTTTTTAAACACCAAAACAAAAATAATATCAATAAAAAAAATATTACATTGAAAATTTTATTTTTGCAATTTACAAAATAAATAAATAAATAAGCAACCAAAATAATAACATTACATCCTAAATAATTTCTAAAATAAAAATACAACCTAATTATAACTAACAATTTAAATGCTACTGTTTATAATTATTTATATACATATACACTCACAAATTTATATATATCCATTGCTATTCCAAAGTTTCACCATCACACAACAAAGCACATACCACAATAAATATATAAAAATGAACCAAATATAACAACAATTAACAATAATAACCTATATACAAATCCTTATATAAAAACCAAATCAATGAGTTTTTTTAAAAAAAAAAACTAAATGCCTCATTAATGAAAAGGATGGATCTTTTCCATTCTTTACAATATATATTTGATTTTAATTTATAACTATTATTAATAAATTTAGAATTAATTTAAAACAAATAAACTTGCTTAGTTGTCATTAAGTTTTACAATGCAAATTTATTTGGTTAATTATACCACATAATTCATTAGAAGCAGTTATAAAAATAATTTGGAAATCAAAAACATAGAATGGGTAAGAAATTGTAATTACATGTCATTTTTTTGTATTGAATTTAATGTTTATTATATGATCAGATATAGATTTTATTCAACTATAAATTAACTGATTTGACATTTTTAAATATTTCATAAGTAATTGGAATTTTATTGTAATAATTTGGTTAGGAATAAGTAATAAATATACTAAAATAGGCATTATATATACATTGATTTGATGATTGATTAAATTGCAAGCATAATAATTATTAAAAATATATTCATTTTATTTTAAATTATTATTAATTCAAAATGAATGCTATATTGAATCAGTATACAGCTACAAATATCATAATCTTATTAAGTTATAGACCTAGTAATAGTAATATATTTTATTCTGTTACAATGATTTGATTTAGTTATATTAAAAGTTTGTTAGTGTGGATTGTAAATTTAATTTAAATATTAAATTTTAATATTAATAATTGATTATAACAAATCTAACAATCTTTCATATGCTTTGACCATTTGTAGTTTAAAGTTTTAATAACTTAGCTTTAGTAAACTAAAGAATAATTGGATGCAGTTTGTCAATTGTTAGAACAAACATCAAATAGGAATCTATTATTTAGTTTATATATTGTTTTGATTATAATAATTATCAAGACTAAATGGGTTTATAAGTGACCATTATAAACCATTTAACAGTTAGAAAATCCCAATATAAATAACAATCAACAATTTCAAACTAAACACTAAAGGTGTTAAAAGATTGCCTTGACCACAGTTTGAGATTGTTGGTTGCTATTTATATCTAGATTGTCTAAGTGATGACTGGTTTCTAATGATTGTTATGATTAGATATCAAAAATCTTAAGGTTATTTAATAGAATGATTTTATTTTATAATATTTTAAGCACATAAAAGTAGAAAAATTGATTAGGTTAATTGATTTTGTATTATTATTAAGCATTTAATTTTATAACTGACTTAGTTAATAGGAGTATGCTGATATTAGTGGAATAGTATAGCTGAGTTAGCAGTACTTTTATTTTATTTAGTTGTAATTAAAAATCAATTATTGAGTTATATATATATATATATATATATATATATAACTCAATATATATATATATATATATATATATATATATATATATATATATAGTTAGATATCATTGATATTGTAAAATTGTAGGGCATATTAAGATTATTATTTTACCCATCCATGAATTATTTTGTTTAAATATAAATAAAAATAATGTTTGGCTCTTGATACAAGTTGTATTATTAAAAACAGGGTGTTCATTCATGAGGAATATGAAAGGGTATCTATGTACTTTTTTGTCATTATTTTTATTCTACTATAAGGGATTTATATAATAGACACATACTGTTATTCATAAGATAGTGTGAGATTCTTTATTTTTGGTCTATTGAAAATATTGCTTATATTTTAAGATAGTGTAAAGTAATGTTTTTATTTGTTTTCTATTCATTTTAAATATTCTTTGAATCTATAAGGTTATAATAAAGATTATTATCATTGTTGTATTGACTTAAGTGTTATATTGTTATTCACTAATTGTTATGCATTTTAGCTTAGTTTATTATTTTTATTCTATTACAAATGACATTATAATTTATATGCATTATTAAATCAGAATTGTTGTTTTTATTCTGTTACAAATGGTGATTAATAATTAGGCCATGACTCAAGATTCAGTGTGACCATAATTTTATTCTGTTATAAATGGTGTTTAACTTCAGAGTATATTTTTATTCAGTTTCAAATGATGACTAATGATTGGTCTATATTTTTGTTTTAGATTATACTAAAATTTTAATTTCCTATGGTCATTATAGCTATTCAGTTAAAATAACTCCCAAATCTGTGAAGCATTAAAAGAAGGGCATATCCTCACATAAATTCTGTTACAAATGATGTTGCAATTTGTGGACATTACCAAACCAAGACCATTCTTTCATGACCCATATTTATTTTGTTACAAATGTCACTAAATCAGTGGGTCTATAACCGAGATTAGCATAGTCACACATCTATTCTGGTCCACAATATATAATTTTGCTATGGTTTTATATTAAAGTCATTAATTCAAATTCAGTTCAAATAGACCACTACTGAACAATTCATTGTTTCATAATAGTTATAAATTTGTTATTAAAACTCCATTATAACTATTTAGTATGAATTACAAATGAAAGTTTAAAAATAGGGATTCTAGTTGTGATAATGAATAAATTAATTTTTTTTTTGAAAGAGTAGAATTTTGATTTACATTTTTATCAACTTATTTTGCAGTTTTTTTAAAAATTAAGAAATTGTATAATTGTGATCTTTCCCTTTAGATTTCAGCAGAAATCTTCTAGTTAAGTGTTTTCTGATTTAGACAAATAAATTGACATATTACTTTATAGATCTTGTGATTTTGAGTTACTTTTTCTAGAGTCATTCAAAATAAGAACATAAAAGATATATACAATGTGTTTCATCTAAATAATGAATTAACAAATATAAATATATGTGTGTGTGCACACAAAAACTGTATTAAAAATGTTAGTGTTTTATAGTATTTTGATGAAGCATAATATAGCCAATGCAAAGCTTCAGTTAATTTAATGGCATTTTTTAAAAATAATAATATTTAATTATGAATTTCTACAGTTACATAATGTTTTCATTTGAAGATCCAACAAAAATCCCATAATAAAACAAACAGTATGTTTAATCATATATTTACAAAACCATTTATGTTCATTCTACTTGAAAATCATCTACTATACATTTAAATTATCAACAAACAGTTCGTATTATAATTGTATAAAATGTCTACCTTTACATTGGTTTTTGGCTTTTTTCTTCATTAGTAAATTAATTCTAGAATTCAAGGCTGGAATTTGTATACATTTGAATTTAGGATATGATGAAGTTAATGATAAAACAAAATAAACTATACAAAAATTATTGTATTTCCAGCAGTATAATTATGCAAACACGTGATGAATATGATGCTTTATAACATACAGAATTGTAGATGTAATTAAAATAAGATGTATATAATAACTATAAATTCTTTAATTGATGATATATATAATAAATATGAATTTTTAGATGATAATGTATATAATAAATTTTTATTGCTATTTATATTTCTTTAGTGCAAAAATTTAAATATTTTGAACTTGTATCAGATGGTCTTAGAATTAGGTTTAGAAAATATATTCTGCTACTTAACAGGGTGCATATGTTTTGTATTATTTAAACTATGTTTTTTATTATTATTATTATTTTAAATCTGTTTTTGAAACTTCCTCATATTTTATAAAGCTTGACAGATTAATTGAGAAATAAGTTTTGTGTATCTATCAAATAAGATAGTAATGACAATGGGGACTTCTGTATAAAAATGCAATTTCTTTTTTTTTCTTCAGTTGTTACTTATTGATATTTCTATCAAAATCTTTATTCCTGAAAGTACAAACAAAAAAGTTTAAATAAAACTCAGTGATTATCTTAGAAATAAAGTTAACAGTGTGATAAGAATTTACGTATTTATGATTATATTTTATAAATAGTCTTCATGATTTATCAAAAATTAATATTCACAAAGTTGAATAAAAATAATGTGACATTTAGAATGCACAGTAAAGTCAGACTAATACAGTTATTAGATACTTTCGGTATAAAATGTTTTTTAGAGAGGGCCTAATTAAAAAACGAAAAATTGAGTTAATATTTAATTTAAATATAAGATATTCACATATATTATATTTAGTAGCATGTCTGATGTAATATAAATACATTTAATTAATTCCTCTGCAGACAGATTTATGTACATTTATAAATTATAATATTTTATTGTTGTTTATATTGCAAACTTATTTTAAAATTAATTAAAAAATTGTATTCTGCTAATTATCCTACGGTTACAACATTAAAAAAAAAAAATCTTTAAATAGCTTTCTGCAGGAGAAATATATTTCCAATAGCCATTCATAGAAGAACACTATAAAAAATAAAGAAAAAGGCTTACTCAGCAGGTTTAATAATTGCTAAATGGTGTTTGGACATTTTTCAGTCTTGTTTTTTTATCTAGTTAAGAATATAATTAGTATCTATATTTATAAATCAATATTGGCTCAATAGTTGAGTTTTGTAAGCCAGATTCTTGAAAAAAAAATTCTAACCATGACCATCCTAATTCAAACCTCAGTTCTTTACACAGTAGATGATTGCACTAACACTATACTAATAAACCTTTTAAAAAGTATAATATATAAGTATATAACTAAAATGACTTCTGAAGCACTGCTAATACAAATGTCCTTTTACTATGAGGGTTTAAGATATTATATATAAAAGATTATCATGAAGAACTTCAGTCAAATGAAAGAATGTTAAATCAATTGAGATACTGAAGTCAAATTGGCTTAAATCAATTGTTATTTTAATTTATAGAGCAAAGCTATCTATTTTAAAACTACAAATAAATATTTAAACCATGAGATATTAATTATAAATAATTACTCTGCTTAGTATAAGTAACATGTAAGATAAATCTTAAAATATTATTAGTATAAATAATTGATCTACTATCTAGTCACCATGATTGATAATTTCGTGTAATAAGAAACAGACATTTTTAAAATTTTATTCTTAGATATTATATAAATCATTATTATAAACAATTTCAGCCAGATGAGTGAACATGAATCATGCATTGCATATAGTAAACACTACATTTATTCATCATTATATATATATAAATAAGGGTGTGTGTTGAAGTAAAGGTTTTCATGAGTGAAAAATGCAGTATAATTCATTTTATTTTTCAGATGATCTCAAGAATTAAAGTGGAATATATATATATATATATTACTGAAATTTATGATTTTATCAATTTATTAATAAAAATTCTATATATTTTTAAGCATATGAAACTATGTGTTTAGATATAAATACAATGGAAATGACAATAATACATAATAAATATATCATTTAATCAAAATAAAATTCAAATAGAAATTGCTTGATAACAGATATAAAGAATTTAAAACGGATGGAGAGAATTAAGATAAATGGCAGAATCTATGCTAAAGATAAATACGTAGAAGAGTAGTTTAAAGTCGTGACTATAATGCATAAAATGATAAATAATAGTAATAATAATATGATAGTTTGTTTCCAATGAAATAAACAAATAATTGAAAGTAACAAGACCAAGAGCTAGGAAGAGATTAAAAAAATACTGTAATAAAAAATATAAGAAGATATTAATAAATACTTAAGGAATAAATAATTGATTCTTAAACTATAGTATAACATTTTATTTTTAAAAAATAAATATTATTAAGAGACAAAAGTAAATTAGAACATTATTAATCATTTATCTTATTTTATTTATCTATTTTCGACAACAAAATGTAATAATGTGTCTAAAACATAATTATTATTGGTAAGTTATCAAACCTGTTTTATTTAATTATTTATGAAAAACAAAATGTAAAAATATAAAAAAATCCTAGTCATTCATTAGACTAGACATTATTCGTTTGAAGTAGTAAAAATTAGACTACAGAAATATTATTCATTAAAGAAATACTACATTTGAAAGACATGTAGTAAAGTAAAAAATTATATCTAAATTAAACTTTCACACGACCCACCACTCTCCGCACTATCTCATAACACTGATACACTTGAACACATATATGTTGAAAAGATAAATAATCACTAATATAAGTATTTCATGCTAAACCAGCAATCATCATTTGGTCCAGATTACCATCTCTACACATATATGCTATAAGTACTCAGCTATATATTAAGATAGTCAAACCTCATACTTTAATGGACAGGCTTCAATCTACTCCACATCCAACTCTTCAACTGTCCATCCAATTGAAAATTTGATGATGGAATGCTCAAAGGTCACCCTGAGGCTGAGATTTTTGTCACACCCATGTTGACCTAAGGTCAATCTGACCCCTCATGTAAGGATATAATCCATTTAATACATATACAAGGGATGGGCAGACATCTCTATTATGTAATAACTGAAATACAGACTTATTATATACCTGTGATTATATATGTAATATATATAGAGTATATGCGCTCATATATCCTATATATTACATATATAGTCATAGGTATATAATAAGCCTGGGTTTCAGTTATCTAAATTAAAGTTCTTTTTTAGTTATTTTCTGATAAAAAGTGTTCAATGTTGAGGAACAATATAAAAAAAGCAATACTGAAAGGAATCATACTTGGTTTATCTCTTCATCTAGAAAAAAGTTAAATGTATATCTTTCTATATAATATAAAATTAAATACATACACTTTTTAATTAAATAAATTTTAAGATAACTATCTGAAATCATGGCACTCTAAGTGTATAGCAATTTTTAATGGTTGTTTTTATATTCAAGAAAATAGTATTAATAAATTTATATTAAAAAAATAACGGAAAATATATATATATTTTTTTTCATATGTAACAGCATCGGCCCTACTTGCTTGCATGGCGGCTACGATACCTCTCGGCTAACAACGCAAGTGCTAATTTAATCAAAATAACAGATTACATAAAAATACTAAGATTATCGTATAAATTATATTACACTAATTAAAAAAAAACAACTATAAATTAATAATTTTTGCTTTTACAGAAATACATTTTAATTCATTGTTTGATGCATCAAATAGCTATATTTGATAAAAAAAAATTAACCAGGTAAGTTGTGAAATAATTTATTATTCTAAGTTTGAAAGCAGCTTTCAAATTGAATTAAATTCTATTTTTGACATATCTTTAAAAGTTTTAAAAATGTAGCTGCTTTAGTAACCAGAATTATTGAAAAATTACATATTAAATTTAAAAATCTGTTCACAGCTCCACAAACATTTATAAGGCAATCAATAACATAAATTAATCAATTAATTTATATTTAAATATTTTTTGTTTATAATAATGTCTTTTTTCAAAAATTAATTTCTCACCATAGTTTGGCAGCACTTCCACTTTTTTACAAGAGGTGAATGCTTCTCTCACCCTATCCTTATTCTGGCCCTAACAAATCAAATCAGTTTTTTTAAAGACTTGCCTCTTGTAATTGTTTATAATTAGAATTATCCACATATTAAAATTGTAGTCAATTGTAATTTAACTTTTAATCCTCAATAAAAGTTTCATATTTAAATATGATAGAGTATTATCTGAATTATAAATTGAGATATATGCTATAGAAACACATAATATGATTATTAATGTTAATTATAGATTTGATTTAAACATTAAAAAATATTAAATATACATTTATAGTGATACAGCTATCATATTGTGGTCCTCAAAGCTATTCTAGAATATATTATACAATGAATTACTTAAATATTTCTTTTCATCATGTATTGATCATAGATTAACATTAAGTACCCTTCTATTACAACAAAAGTAATCAATAAATAAGATTAACATTAAGTGCCTTCCATTAGAATAAAAGTAATTAATAAATAATCTTTAATACTTTCTAGATGATAGGAACAAAATGAGTAAATTCAAAGAATATCACACTTGTAAATTGAATTATAGATATTTGGTGTGGATAAATATTAAATTATTTATGAAAACATTTGTGGGCAAGAATGTGATCCAACTAATGAGACAGGTTCTGCCATAAATGTATTTTGGAGATTGTTAACTTTTTACATAAATCTTTATCTGCATATTTTTAGGAATATTTTGAATTTAGTTTATCTTTTTTTTTACTTCAACAAAAAGCATCAATGAAACAGCTATTATAGATTAATGAGAAAATTTGTTTAACTTTAGGGATTGACAATTATTAGTAATTGATAGTTTTTTAGCAGCATTAAAAGATAAAAGTTATGTCTGTTTACATGGATATAATTTTCTCCTTTCTATTCTTTATTATAATAACAATCCATGGAAATATTTGATTAAATTTATATATAATTGTATTAATATTTCATTAAAATCATTGACAAATTACTGCTAATTATTATCATAAATTTTAATTCTCAATTTGTATTCATAACTAATGATCAAAAATTGATAAATTAGGAGTACAATAAAAACTTGAAATTTTTTGTAGTTATTGATTATATATTTTATGTGAACATCTACAAAAAGTTCTATTTTCATTTTCTAACAATTCCTCTGAAGGTGAAGATGTATTTTTATTTTCTTCTTGGAGTCTTTTTTTATTTTACTGTGCTTTGTTCTATTGTTTTAAATTTTATTATATTTTCTTATTGTTATTGTTTATATAATAGGCATGCCAGTTGTCAAATATTATTTCAAACTGCACAAAAGAAAGTAGTTATGAACTCCTTTCATATTAATATACCACCAATATTTGGAAGTATGATTTTCAATAACCTTCTATAATTAATATGAATTATGTCTCTCATCATTGTGTAGAAGGACTATAATTTGTGTAGCATATGCATTATAACTGAAGTATGCAGTTTGTGTTACAATATCTGTAGTGCATCATATAAATTCCATTAACTTATATCAATGTGCTAATGTCTTAACATTTTGATCTTTTTGTACATTTACTTCTAGTTTTGGATTGTAATTTAACTGTTAGTTCCAGCTAAACATCATTTGATGTTTACAAAAAAAACGTTAAATTATTAGGTGATTTTATTAAAGGATTAGAAAAACATTACTTTCATAACTAAACAAAAAACTAATTTTTATACCAAGAAAATATTTTATTTTTCTTTACATCAATATTTAAGTGTTTTTCAAACAAAAAATTTAATTTCATTATGTTTAATAATAAACATTTTTACAATTTTGTTTTTCCCCCTAAACATTTGTAATAAGAGTATTCTTTTAATAAACATTTCTATTTTATATATATATTAAATACTGCCTATTGCTATACTAGTAATTATAAATAAAATAAAAATTCATATAACAATACAATATTATCCAAAAAAACTAAAGTTTATTAAAATTCTTCAACGACCATGGTTTCATCTATTAACAAATAGATCTTTTTAAATGAAATTCAACTAAACATGCAACATATATATATATATACCAAACAAAATAGTTTTCCTGTGAAGACATCATTTGATCTGAAAGGAAGTTGGGTTTAGATATGAAAGATGGAAAGACTATTTTGTTTGGTGTATATATATATATATATATATATATACATATATATATATATATATATATATATATATATATTGTAGCCTTTTGGTTTATTACCATCTATAAACCAAATATAATAAAATGAAGTAATTGTGGAAAAAAATTTTTTTTTGCTATAAGAAAAGTTGTTTTATTTGAGAAAGTAATGGCTATATAGCTCAAAAGCAACATATATAGAGACAGTTTGTGTTTGTGTAGAATGTCTATTACTAAAGAGTTGATGAGAATTAAGATTGAATTGATTGTCAGTAGCTTTAGTTAACAGTTTCTTTCTGGAGAATAGGTTTAAAGTCATAGGGTATTATAGTAAGTATTTATGTTTAGGATTATCAGAAATTATAATTGATTTTATGCTTGTAATTATAGGAAATTATGATGGATATTTTATGTTCACATGGTCTGAATAATCAGTTTTCTATAACATGTTCTGCACAGGTATGTATGTGTGATACAGATATATGGGTTTGATTTTTTTTCTTTCCTTTATAGAAACTGACATAATTTTTTTTTAAATTATTAAAAATGTAAATCTAAATAAGAAATTATTTAGATTAAATGAATGTAACCTTTGTTTGACCAAAAAAGTGTTAGCAAGCTTATGTTTTCAATTATATCTTCTTTAACTAATTTTCCATAAATTAATCAACAATGTGTTAATTAAAGAGATCTGGTTTCAGATCAGACAAAGTTGTTAAAAAAGTAACACTTTAGAAATAGTTATTGTTCATTCTGAGTGGGGATTTTTTAATTAGACTTGAAGAGGAACCACTGGGGGGGACATATGTTTTCTTTTTTCTCTTTATCCTATAAAAACTGAAAAAAAAAGTAAATGGAAGAGAAACTTTTGCTGATTGAGAACTGGGCTAACTAACTAAAAATTAATATCACTAAAGGTTTTTTTTTTCTCCAAGTTTTTAAATTTTCTTTCTCAGAATTTAATAATGAAGTTAAGTTGTATAGTAGACAAAGATATGAATTTCTAATTCATCCATAAATGGTGCATATCTCCTTTTCTCAAATCAATTATGAAGAAGTCAACTTTTGATAAGATATTTTCTGCTGAATATCACAATTTATCCAGTCTGCTTATAAAATTTCCTGCAAGGAGAGAATTGTCAATTTTTTTTTATCAAATTAAAAGACCAATTCAGATTATAATAATTATTTGGCTGTCTAAAATTCATTTAAAGAAATTGCAGCAAACTACTAAAAATGTTTAAAAAGTTAATTCATGTTAGTAATCAGAGACTGCTTATTGTCTATGATTTGAGCCTTTAAATGGAAAAGAAGAAAGGAAAACAAAGTGAATTCAAATCCAGGAAAAACTCATCAAATGGAAGGTAACCAATAGAACTCTTTTAAAATTTATTAATTATCCTGTAGCTACACTTTTGATTTAAAATAACTATCTACATTTTTTTATCTATCTTGATTCAAATGACTGTCTGTGCATCTTATACACATTTAATTAAAATAACTGTCTGATGTGCAAGTATTTAGCTATCTCAAGTAAAATGAACTGAATGTATTAATTGATTGATGGACAGTGAAAGGAAAAGAAATTTAAAAGAGACTATCTGTAATGTTGATATTTATTCTTTATTTTATTTCGTGTATATAATATGTCATTTGTTTTTTGTTTTTTATTATTATTTCATTTTGTTTATATGCTATGTCACACTCTAGTCACTAGATTATTTAATTTAATATTTTGTTTATGTTTAAAATGTTTGAAGGAAAGAAAAAAAATGATTTTGATACCATTTAGTATAGATGCTCATGTAAATTTAAATTTAAAAGTAAAGAGAGAAATGATATAAATATTTTTATTATTCTTAAAAAATTTGTGCTTAATAGTAAATATGAAGGGTGAGAGGATGGTCGTAAAGCCCATAATTATGCTAAAGTATTGTTGATCTGTTATTAATATAAATGTTAGGTGTGTTGTTGGCTTGACTGTTTAAAATTGAAATAATTCATAGATGTTTGATTCGGGGTTTGGTTAGTCTTTGTCATTTATCTAGGTTGGAATCAATGTATATGTGGGTATATATAAAGCTATAAATGCTTGTCATTACTGATATCAAGTTATCCTACCACCCAATAGATGGGAAATGGCTGTCTCATGATATATATACAATGGCAGTTGGAGATGACTAAGTTTCACTCCACTTATTTGTTAAGATAGGGAATTATTAATAAAGTTACTGTTTAAGTGTAGAAAATGTTGCAGGCCAATATAGGGAATAGGTGTCTAAGAGAAGCTCTTTACACGATCCTGGATCTTAAGAAAAGATCTCTCTTCCTGGCTCAAGAAAATAGTTTAAGTTTGAAGTTGATGTTATTTTTTTTTTATTTCCCTTATCAAGATGTGGCTGTGTGTGCGTTATAGATACTGCATGGTGATGTGTGATATGAAGAGAGTTTTCTTACATGGGACAGAATAAAGTTGCCCTGAAAGGATAGGGGTTCAGTCAGATGTATATGTCCGATGAGGAATGACAAAGATTTTAATTAATAAACTAACCAGTCTGTGTTGATTTTTTTTGCGAATGATGATAAATTGAGGTTGTCAAGATGAATAGATATACTAACCTATTAAGATATACAATCAAAAATGTAAAGATCTGACAAGCATGAATGTAAAAGTGTGGGTTTTGAATTTAAACCCGTTTGCAAAATTAGTAGGGTAATTTTGTGACATATCATCCTTTTTCATTAGAAATGTGAAAATTATTGCTTGATAAAATGGTTTAGAAATTTAAGATTATTTCGCATTGTTAGTTAGAATAATTGAAACGAATATATTATTTTGGAATAGTCCAATGGACAATGTTTACAATAAAAGGGGGGAAGTAGAAATTTATGGGTTTTCTTCTCTTTCAAGATAAGTTTTCTTAAAGCTACAACTATACAGAATTCTGTTTCCATGTGGGAGCGTTTGTATTTGTTATTATTATTAATTATTTATTTAATAAATGAATGGGTCAAAACAAGAAGTGAGTCATCCAGGAAATTAGTTAATTCAAACATATATTCGAATAATAGTCCTGAATAGATCGGAATCGTATATTTGTGTGCAACAATATTATAATTTAGTGTGTTTTTATTTTAATTTTTACCATATTTGTTAATGTAATAAAGTTTATTATTGTTATAAGATTATATTGTGTTTTGTGTTTTGGTGTTTCAAATATCTTCAGAATCTATATATCTAGCACCTATATTAAGGTAATATTAGTTCATATTTAAATTTAATTATTTATTTTATAATGATAATTTATTTTCAAGATCGATTTGCAATAGTCATTATCATATTGTTTTCATATTTGATTCACATGGTTAATTTTCTATTAATAATTTATTTCCATGATTGAATTACAGTATTGATTTTATCTTGAATATTTCTATACTCGATTAATATAATCCATTATTATATTATATTAAGTCACTTTTATAAACTTCATTTTCACATAATTTATTGTCATAATTAATTTGCATAATCTGATTTTATGATTCATTTCCGTACTTTACTTTCATAAGTAAATTTTGATTGATTTATCTGATTGATGTCCATGGTTTGCTTCCATAGTTATTTTAGCAAAATATGATAGGTTTAAAGTTATTAATTAAAATTTGGTCAATAAATTAGAAATAATAGAATAAACTGACAGGGAATAGTTAAATTAAGTTTAATAAATGTAATTTTTTGATTCATTGTAATTTTGTGAATATTGGGAGCAGACATAAAATCCCTTTTCTGCTCTTGGTGTTTAGAGTGATTCCCACTATTAAACGCGTATTAAAATTTATTGAGCATATATGGGATCATATCCATTACAATGTAATCGCTTATAAGGGCACCTCTTGACAGATCTAGACCTTGAGAAAGAGCAGTTCAATTATTAATCTAAGAGATAGTTTGGAAGTCAAGTAGCATACTATAATAAAATTATTCTACTATTATAAAAATAGGGATCATGGATTGATAGTTGATCGAAAGATATATGTGTGTTAGAGAAATAAGATTAGGAATTCTCAGATTAGAGAACATAACACAGACATTCCATGTTATATAATTGTAGCTATTGAAAGTAATAGATGTTGAGAACGAAAGATAAAGTAATGGAATTAAATGAGGAGATTTATTTGTGATAAACTTTATCTAATGTTCAATTAAATAATAAGTTTCCATTATGAACATGGATTATGAGTTCTCTGCATTAATTACTGAGTTATTTCCAGTCAGATATAAATGAGAACTGTATATAGTATTTTCTGTAGTTACCACTCGAGATCAGATATTTATAATAAAGTTGTGGAAGAAAGTTGTCTCATTATTATGAATTTTATAATAAATTTATCATGAAATATTTGCATGACTAATGCTAGGTTTGAAATTAAGACCACATAGATTGAATGGTTTTATCAATATTATTATTATCATTATTTTTTTTGAGAGACAATTTAATTACTTTCTCCAATATTTTCTATAGTCCTAAATTGACTAATGATGATGATCTCTGGTGGGCATTACAATTTATAGCTGCAATTTGGTGCCCCCGGTATATTTGATCCCAAAGTTAATATAACATTCAATTGACTAGCTACTTGAAATAAATGAGAGTTTATGGAGGTTAAATAAGTGAAAGAGTGTGCGGAGAAAGTTGAGGTGACAATATATATATATATAACAAACTAACCAAAGGAAATACATATAAAAACAAAAAAAGACTTATAAATCCAATAAATAATATTATATTTCAACCATTGTGTTTTTGTTTTTTTTCTGATGAAAACCAGTCCTCTGGTTGAAATATAATATTATTTATTGGATTTATAAGTCTTTTTTTGTTTATATTGTACCCTTTTCTATAGGTCAAGAAATAGTCATAATGGTCAATTACTAAAAAATTTTAAATTTGAGAATATATTTATTGATGTATTGAATATATTAAATTTATAGAGTCTGTAAAGTGCAATTTAAAGCTAAAGCAAATACCTGATACGTAAAATCATTTAAAAAATTAGTTAAATAAAGAGTAAAGAATTGCTCATATGGTTGTAAAAGCTGGCCATATTAAAATAACACAGCTTTCAGTAATAAAAATGTATTTAATAGGTCAATTTTAATAACTTTAAAACTTAGAATAAATTAATATTATATAGTATTTAAATTTATAAACTATATTAAATAATAAAATTTAGTGTAATGTATTTGAATAGTAAATATTATGATGTTGAGAATTGTATTTATTTCTATATTTTTTCTAAATTATTTCTTCAAAATTTTATATAAAAAATTTTTTTTATATAATATAAGTGCAGTAAAATTATTAAGACAGACAAAAATAGACAAAATACCGGAAACGATTACGTAATTGTCTGGAATATTTTATACAAGCACTTGTTTCAATTAATACCAATATTTTAAAGTATTTAAATAATATTATAGTAGAAATGGATAGAATTTATTAAACATCATAATAAAAATAAGTAGTGAATAATTTTATTAAATATTGTTTTGAAAATTATTTTAAAAGTGTTTAAATTAATTTAAAAATAATAATAGGTTAATATTTAAGTCTATTACGTCATCATTTTAAAACTTGAGAAAATGTTTACAAACCAAAGTAGGGGCTGACCAATAAAAAGATAGATCTGGGCAGACAACAAAAATCGCGCCAATTAATTGTATAATCGAGGAGAACAAGAATTGACAGACTCGAGTGAAGAGGTAAAAAATTTGAGCTCTCTAATAATTTCTTTTCTCCAATTTAGTCAATTTTTTCAATATAATTCTAATAATATCATTAGAACAAATTAACTGACAATTTTTAAAATCATAGAGAGAGTCTTAAAATAAATATTTTTAAAGTTTTCATAAATTATGTATCACTAACTTAATCGAACCTGCCAGTGAATTCTATTGAAGTACAGTCGGAATTTTCAGTAAAAAATATGGATAGATTCTTTAAAACCAGTTTTAAAGTTTATAGTATTTCAAAATTGTTTATATTGTTCATTGATACCGCTTATATAGTGTATCCAAAGGAAAACTGCTGTTACGCGTGTAATATAGATGAAAAGACATTGTGCGCAAAGTTCAGAAAGAGAATAAAATATAAAAATCATTATGATTCATCTAAGAATAAATGGACAAATATAATTTTAAAATTAATGTCATTTGAATTGCTTTCTTTAAGATGACCCGAAAAAGAAGTATACTCTAGAAAAAAAAAAAAAAGTTAAAGATCAAAAAAAATAATGTACATAAAATTAAGAATGAATGAAATAAAGCTTGCTAAAGAGAAATATTTGTATAAAGAAAATACGGAAGAGGAATATAAAAAAATATTGAATCAATAAAACGCAATTGGTACCTAAAGTATTAAATATTCGTAGTCTAATAAAAAGGAGAAAGATGCATCGACGCGCCGAGGGAATATTTGCCAGAACGCATTTAAAACTTTGAGGGATAAATAACTAAAAATATTTTAATAATCTGATGCTAAACGCTAAAATTAAAAAATCGTCTAAACAAGTTTATTAAAGGAACCAAGTTAATTTTTAAAACTTTAATAATCCTAGAGAAGAACATTCAGATAAAAGAAGAAATATTATGGGACTAAACAATATTTACCACCAGAAAATATTTGATTATGGTTTGAATTATTTTTTTTATATTATTATTATAAGCAATAAGTTTCAGATAGTTATAGGGAAACAAATACATTAATTTGGGATATATAATATTATATGAAATAATATTTTTTTTTGAGTTTGAATGTCTTTTAATAAAATTGTATATGTGTGTAATTGTATGTTTGCAATGCTCGAAGGAAAAGAAGCCTACTGCAAAGCCTGATCCGAAGATGACAATTATTTTGGTAACATTTTTAATTATTAATGATATAATGTATGTTTTATATTTATTTAGATCAGCGGAAAATTGAATGAATGTAGTGAAAAAGTTTATTATTATTATTATTGGAAAACGCATTTAAAACAATACATTGAAACATTTTGAGATGTAATTAGATTTTTGAAAATATGCATACGATAGTCATTTTATTTGTTGATAAATAATAATTTAATATAATCGATGATTATATTACATTTTCTATTGATTTTTCCTATTGGGATGTTTGAATATTGTTTTAACAAAAATGTAG
Source organism: Epiperipatus broadwayi (assembly GCA_028023455.1). Classification (NCBI taxonomy): domain Eukaryota; kingdom Metazoa; phylum Onychophora; class Udeonychophora; order Euonychophora; family Peripatidae; genus Epiperipatus; species Epiperipatus broadwayi. The sequence goes on from JAQFVV010006616.1 coordinate 202,759, forward strand.
GTAATGAACATACAGTGTTATAAAGCGAGATAAATTATTCTTAAGGGATAGAGAAATGATTTTATAGTAGCGAATCTTGTTTGTTGTTTTTTTTTAAAAAAAAGTTGTTCGTATTTTATCGATGCTTGATATAGTGAAAATCTAGAGAGATAATTTAAGTAGTGACTTGGGAGTACAAGGGTGATTTGGAAACCAAGATGATGTATGAAAATCTAGGATGATATAGGGAATGGAAATAAGTAGTTTTGTGAGAGAATCAGCATAGTTAATATAGCCCTATGGCTGATGCACATGTTGTCTTGGACAGTGTTATTTTATATTTCGTGTGAGTTGCATTGATGTTTGGTAAAGCTGAATAAATAGCTGCCACATCATTTTCTTATCTTAAGGGTTAATAGACAATAAATGTCGAACCTGTTCACACTGTTCCATGCATTCTTAGAGTATTATTGAAGACAAGTTATCCATCTTTCTTCCCAATATCCTATACATCTTTCGCTATCTTAATCTGTATTTCGTGCTACTACATCGTATATGATAAGTTTTATTGAAGGGAAAACAATAGATAATTTAGAAAGTATGTTATGATTTTACTTGGAATAAGAATAGTTAAGAGTTAACTAAGAATAGATTATAACCATTGAAAGAAAGATACAGATGTCCTAAATAATGGAAGAAGTTATAGAATCATTTTAATTTAGAAATAAACTATAATTTTTTGTAAAAGTATATCAAATGAGAATATACAAAATATTAAAATATATTTTCACGCTCTTTTTATTATTAATTATATTTTAAAGAGATAAGTGTTGCATATTTAAAAATACTATAACACTCTCATATATTTGAAATTGTAACAGGGTGATATTTAAACACATTGTAATATTATACAGGAGTATGGCTTATGCAAAAAACGCATTATAATTTATATTAGCATGGGAGAACAAACATTAAAGTTAATCATAATATTTAATAATATGCTGTGTAATTTGTTTAAAGTAACAAGAAATGTAAATTTTCTTTTTTTTAAGACCATATTGATTATAAAGTGTGACGTTATAAAATATTGATCCACAAAAATAATTTAGAATATTGTAAATTTAGTATATTTAAAAGGTAAAAAATGTTGTTACCCATAAGTAGTTCAAATAAATAGTGTGATAAACCTAAAGAAAATAACTAAAATAATTTTTAAAATGTATAATGATTGGATTAACTATAAAGAAGTACAAAATTGTAGAATTAACATTTGTCATGTGTAAGGAAAGAAGGATATCCGTTGTAAATAAGATGTAAATAGATTTGTTTTATTTTACTTAAATTTATTTGATGTTAATAAACTTTGTTAAATTTGTTTTATTAAAACTTGTGTCTGGGTATTGTTTTCACTACATCATGGTACAAATTCACAGAGTGTTTTCACAACCACTGAAGTAAATTTTGCACAAAAGATAACTAAAAATATGTTTAATCTTAATTATTATTGATGTTCTTATAATTAAGTAATTATAAAATTGCATTAAGTTATTGGTCATAAATCCACTATCCTAATATTTTGATAAATTATATGCTATTAATTGCCACTTACTTTATTTATCAGATTATCTAAACACTACCACTTCTTAGTTTACTTTATTGTTTAAAGACAAAAGATGATATTGATATTGATTGATTTATTATGGTAATAAATTTGCAATAAAAGAAATTTATACCAATTTGATTAAGTAAGAAAGATTGTAATCATTATTGTTATTAATTGCAGTGTAGTAGATATGGCATAAAATCCTTTACCATATGTGCTACCGCATTTTGTTGAAGTATAAATAAAGATTAAGAACCTGAGATTATAATTTATTGAGCTAGATGATGATTATTATTATTAAAGATAACAGAATTAATATTATAGTTATTAAATGAGTCTTAGTAAGTAGACGTTGCGAAAGTCATAAGAATACTATGTAGTTATTATTTGAAATAATAGTATAAAAGGGGGGATAGTGTTCTTATGCCATTGAGGTGGTATCCTGTGGGATATTGACTCAATGTGATCTACCTTGCCAACTCATATTTCCACTTCTCGTCTCATGAATACATTAAATCTTTGTGTTAATTTACTTTAAACAGAACCTAAGTTAATTCTTAAGAAATTTGAGCTAGTAAAACATTTTTTTTAATATAATATTTAATTATTAGAGCTAGAATCCGGTGACGTTATATATAGTAATCTATTTATTTGTAAGTGGAGGTACGAGGTCGACGGCGGGCACGGTTAGAATATATATATATATGGCATGTTGAGTTAAATTTGGCCTGGAAAAGATTTACTTTTTAATACATAAAACCATGGTTGTTGAAGAATTTTAATTTTTATTTTATGTATATATCAATGTGTATGTATTTTTAATACTTGATATTAAATCAATGTATGTACACATCAGTCTATAGTAAATTAAAAAGAAAGTTATATTAACCAAATTTTACTTGATGCAAGAAAAATAATATTTAAAGGATCAAAACATATGAAGCAGAAAGCAGCTTGGCCATAACTGTATGTTGCTGCAGTAATAAAAATTGCAGACAGAATGTGTGTATCTGAGAAGTACGATATTATTAGTATATACTGAAATATGAAATAAATAAATAAATAAACCATCACAAATTTGCCTTTATTATATTTATATAAAAATATTTTTTTAAAACCTATTTTCTGTTACAATCTAAAAATTATTTTAACAACTTTATCACCTTTAATATTGGAGTTAGTGATAATATGTTTCAGAGGCAATTTATTACCACATAATAATATATCCATGTGAAATACATATTATAATCAAACTAATGTTTTAACTATTATGGATTAACATTAGTCATACACAAATGCATATCTAATCATGACCTTGAATCTATGTACTCAATATATGTAACAATATTTAAGAAAAGAGTTTGTTTGTATCTCTCAGATGAGCCTTGACTTCAGCAGAGTTAATGACAAATTTTTAAAAAAATGATAAACAACATTTTTCATTCAGAGAAGTCATTTTATTTACCCCATTTCACAGCCATTTGTTTTATGTATAATCAATGGATGCTTGATGATATACTTATTATCTGGTGTTCTCTGATTATTCAAGCTTACAATAGCTGCAATGACATAAAGAAAAAATAGAATAAAAGGGAATAGAATAATAAGCAATAAACATATATTTAACATATAATCAAAGGGAGTAAATTACCCTTTCTCCAGTCTATAAATTACTTATTCTAAATGTTGGAGGATCAATAATAGAAATAATCCACTTATTTTTTTAGAGGGCTGATGTTTATAAACAAACTTTTGTCAACATTTTTGGTAATTTAAACTGAAATTAATTTATCAAACATATGGAATATGTCTCTTAAGAGTTATTAAACTAATAATCAATTATGCAAAGCAGGGAGACAGCATCTCACTTTTAACATTTTGATTGTAATAATTAAATAAGATTTAATATGTAAATTTTAAATTAAACATAGCTTAATGTATATATGTAAAGAGAGCGAGTAACCCATCCCTAGACTACGAATTAAAAGCATTCTAAATATTTACATATACATTTTATTAATTTCAAGTTTACATATATTCAATAGTATTTTAAAATAATATTTAAAAGTAAATTACTAGATAATGTTGTTTAATTAATAGAATTGTATGTATTTATATTTTTAGCTGCTACAGCTGGGGGTGGGAGTGGGGGGTGGAGACTTAAAGAATAATACTTTAATTCTGAAAACATCTTTAATAAAGAATGACTGGGAAAGTAAGGTTTATGGATTACTTGTAATCAAGATCCTTGATTTCCAAAAGTAGCAATGAATTATTAACAAATATACATATTCTGTAAATTCTTTGACTAGTGACAATTACAGACGTTTAAAATATAGAAAATGTATAAAAACATAAATTCACATTAATATACAATCGTGTATGTAGATTTTCTTTTCAAAGTGACTTTAGAAGAACTATTATTACTGTTTTGTTTTTCCCAGTATATCACTAATGAAGTTATTATTGCCCCCCTCCGCCTTCAGATTTATCTTCCTTTTCTTTTTTCCATTTAAATTTTGATTTTTAAAATGACTAGGAATTCTAATTGAAAATTTCTATTTTGTCTTATTTTCTAGATAATTAACTTTCATTAGTTTTCACCAGGTCAATGCTCCAAAATTGTAATTAGTTTGGCCTTTCAGATGGATGTCTATTCTTATGGACAAGATCCTGCAACTAATTTTTCAGGTTATTTCAGGATCAAGCAATTATAGGAAAACCGAGCAAAGCAGGTTTATAATTAAAAATAATAATTCACCTGTTAAAAATGTAGATAATTTCAATTTTAGATAACATATGACACATATATACACAAACAAGTGATCAAAAGTAATTACAGTGAAATGTAATTTGTTTCTTTGGAATTATTTACATGTAATAATTATTATGTCGCTCAGTTAAAGAATCGATCACTTTCTCTTTTGAAACAGCTTTCTTCTAAAATAATAAATGTAGATTAACATACGTATAAAGTGAAAATGCTTTTTAAAATAGGAATTACGAGGGTGTGGCAAAACTATCTGTAGATCATGTGAGTACAAATCAAAAGAAAAAAAAATGAAATTGGGAGTTTTATCACACACATTGTTGATATTGAATATAAGTAATCGAGTACAAAAATGGAATAAAATAACTAAATACAAATATATTGTCTATATTGAATTTATTGTAATTATAATGGATTTGAACTCAGACTTTCAAGTTTTTTTTACAGATATTCACTCCGTCTTATGTGTGTCGTAATATAAGATGGAGAGAATAGCTATAAGGAGTTTGAAAATCTGAGTTCAAATCCCTTCTAGAATAAAATGTATTTAATAAAGGTTATCATAAGAGATTTCTAATTTAAAATAATATCATGGGTTAATGTCTTTTGCATATATGTGCACAGTTAAGTTCAAGTTTGTCTTTGTCTGACATACTACTATAAATGAACAAAAGAGTTAATTATTATCAGACAATACTTAATGGTGTCCTTCATTTATCTAAAAATTAAATTAAAAAATCAAAGGAGTGCACTATTTCCCAACCATTCTCCTGTTCTGTATTTAGATAAAAAAGATAAATGAAATTCTGTTATGGATATTTATTTATCAATAAAGGTCTTCAGGTATAATTGATTAGTACCACCATCTGCCATAACTGTAATCTGCAATTAAAGTTCACTCAAATGAATTTTGAAAAATTTTCTATACCAAAAGTAATCTTAAGATTTTTATTTTTACTTATCAGTCTAAAACCAACTTAGCTATTTTCCAGTATCTTAATATTATTAATCAGAGAGTAAATTCTTAAGTTATTATGAACTGAATATAAAAACAAAAACTACAGATAAAGAAGCATACTTTAGTGGATAACAAGACCATGCTTATCTTTGCATTCTGTTATTGCAATAGATTGATTTTAAAAGATTATTTATAGAAATTGAATGAAAAGCTATGTAGAATCTGTTCCAGAGAATCCTTTGCAATTATTTTTTTTCTCATTAAGTAATTTATTTATTAATTAGTTTATGATTAAATTAAACTTACCATGTGTTCCTGAAAATAAGATCCAACCTGAAAATAAACTGTAGCATGATTATTTAGGAAGCTTATAATATAAGATCTACTCCAAATATAGGCCCTAATTAAGATTGTCAGCCCATTGGAATATATGATGAACATATTGAATTATAAAGTCATGAATTTAAAAAAAAATGAAGTCAGATGTCACTTGACCTAATTTAATAAGCTTGTATTTACAAATTTTATTTAGATAGCTGGATTAAAAGACATATGGATGTCTGTAAATTTCAGATTTTCTACTTAACAGTTACATATTAGATAAAGTGCTGGATTTGTCCTGGTGTTTTTAATCTAATTCTTGAATATCCTAGCACTTCACTGATGATGCCAGTAGCAGAAACCAGTCTGGGGTAGGGAATATTCTCAAAGCTTGTTAAGAGCTTATTTTGTGAGCTCTATATAGAATATTAATAAAACCATGAATGTATAAATAAACAATATCATTGGCATTAATGCTTTAAATAAATGATAATATATATATTGTACCAGGTTCGAATATGTGCCTATCGAAACACTGGCCTCTTAGGCAGAGAAGAACATACTCAGAGAGTATGTATGCCCAAACGATAGCTATAAAATATATAACTAGTGTTACATTTCCAGGACATAATAATCTTCTCGACTGTTGAGTTCAACACCAGTGTTCAAAGCACTTTTTTGTTTGTGTATAAACACGGGCACCAGTTAATTATCCAAGAATGAATAAATAACGTGCTTTGAGTAATGGCCACTAACTCAATGCCTAAATATCCATGACTAGCTCAGCTGTTTGTAATCACTAATAGATTATACATAATTAGTGGTTAAAAGAATTGATAAAAGAATTGTAAAAGGAATTTATAAAAAGAATTGACTGACAAATAAAATTTAATTTTAAAGACAATTTATTAACTAACATTTATTAATTTTAAACATTTTATAATTCTAATAAAACACATGCATATTTTAAATTAACATTTCTAAACTAGTTTAAATATTCTTGTAGATTTTAATAATAGAACACTGGTATTTATCTAATTTAAATGATCATGCACATATTAACTCATACACTCACATATATAATAATAAAGTATTAAATAGCATTTGAAACTTAAACACACATATCAATAGTTCATTTTATGTATGATATAGAGTCCAAATTACTTGTCTCTGTAGGATTTATGAATTACAGTGGTGGCTACTATATATAAAAGAGAACAATAAAATGTTTTACCCAGGATTTTTGGAATGTAGATATTGCTTGTTGTTGGATGCTTCTGACGGAGTATATCTAACCGGTTAGATTTGATGTTTCTTGAAGAGATTTGATGCTAATCGGTTGGTTTTATTCCTGGAGACAGTTGAACATTGGCGGAGGATTTCTGAGCTGTTATGCAGATATTATTTCACGGGCAGGTTTTGATGAGCTTGTTGGACTAAAGGGCTGAAGTAAAATGCATATTCCCAAAAGCTGCTCAACACCGCATTTCTGTTTCTGGATACATAATATAAACTGCACTGTTATCTGAACTGAAACAAGACTGTCACTGGAAACTAGGCTGAACTGACGTCCAATAAAAATCTGGCTATTTATATACGCGAAGTGTTTTTGTTTTAATATCCTTCGGCAATATGTGTTGTCGAAATTCTTAATCCTTTGACAATATGTTTTTGAAGATGCTTTAATTAGTAGTAGCTTTCATAAACATGTTGTTTTTATATCTTTAATTAGTAGCTCACCACTGGTGTGGTTTTTTAAAATCGTTATTAAATTTAATAGCCATCGCTGTGTTTTCCAAATATAATTTCTTTCTAACTTTCAATTATATTTTTTTTAATATTATTCTAACATGCATATATTTATTTACATTTGCACACACATATATAACTAATTTTAAGATTACTGTTCTTTAATTCTGAATGAAAAGAGATTTGTATTTTGAAGCTTTTAATTATTTATATTTTATGAATACTATTAAGAAAAACTCTATTTCCTTTTTATAAAACCTTTAATTTGACTTTTCTAGCAAAACACCCTTCTCCCCTTCTGATTAATTAATTGTAACTTTTATTTCACAAACTTACATGAAAATTTTTATATTAAAACTCTGATTTTTTAATTTTACTTTTTACAGCAAACTGATTTTGTTTACTAAAGAAACCTTTTAGATTTTTATAAGTTATTTAATATTTTTAATATATTTTTTTAAAAATAAAATTAATATGTGCCAATTTCAATATTGGTACATTACACCACCCTCCCTTTGAAAGTAAAATGCGTCTATTTTTGACCATTTTATCTCTGACAACTTTAATTCTTAATTTATTATTTTCTAAGTTTTCTTTTTGATATCTTTTACTTTCCATACTAAGGGCAATCTCCAGTGATATTTTTTTTCTTTCTATGCTGGTAACATTGTTTACAATGTTCTGAGTCCTGGATAGTGACCACGAGGACAAACTAATTTTGTGGCACAGGGATCTTTTATAAACAAAGCTTCAGCTGCCAATTCTCTTGATCGGACTTTGACTAAGAAAAGGTCGCTGCAAATGGCAGGAATTTCAACTGTCCATTTCCAACTTACGCTTTGGAAAATGAGTTATGAGATATGGGGATTCTCCTCTGAAAAGTGACTTGCGGCTTACTCTGGTTGTCCCCAGTGCGCATTTTAAAAGAGAAATGATCCCTGCCAATCCGTTATGGGTACTAAAATTTATCCAGTCGACAGCTTTAAACTTAATCCTTATCTAACTTATTTCAATACTACCCTCATCCCTTAATTCAAACCCTTATACGCTCCTAATACAACTTAGATTAACTCTCATTTATATTATTGTAACCTTTCAATATTATTTTTAAATACACATGAACATTACTTTAACATATTTACTTCTATTACACAAATCTGACAATATTATTTTTAAACCATTACGGACATTATCTTACATATTTATTTATATTATGATTTTTTTTTAAACCATTACTCAACTTTTTTATCTATGTGCGTGTATTCAGAAAAACTCTTTTACTTTATTACAATTCATTCATTATTATACAGATATTTGACTTGATTTAATTACTTTAAAACATTTATTTACTTTCTTTTATTAACTTATGTATATTCAAAACTATTTTATTTTAACGTGCATGTATTCAGAAAAAAAAATGTTTTATTTTATTGCGATTCATTATTATATTTGACTAACTTAATTTTATTTTAGAAATTCCCTTATCTTTTTATTTATTTAAACCTACAACTTTACTTTTACATCATTAATTTGACCCATTTATTTAACTTGATGTCATTGATTGATTTTTTTTTTTTTGAACTGTTTATTTACGAGCATTTTTTTCTTAATTAATATGTGCGTGGAGTGGGGGAAAAAAATCTTTTATTCTATGAAGACTCCGTTATTATTATTACTTTCAAACATTTAATTTATTATTATTCATTTATTGTCTTAAGTTTTAAATGGAAGTTTCAGATTTAATTTATCAGATTATTGATGTTAAAATAATCATATTCATGCTCATTGTCCATTTCCAGTCCTTTTTGTTTATTTCCTTTACTATTCCACCTGTTTACTAACTTTTAAACTATGTCAGGCAGTTCCTTCTTTCTTTCTACTAATTCACTAACATAAATTATACTCCATATTCTCACATCTATAAAGTTTGCTGCTTTATCTCTCTCTCCATTCTATTTTCTGCCTTGTAAATCAGAAAACCTTTAAGCTTCACAGACCTCCGTATTTTTCCTAACGATGAATATTTTTTCTTATGTTTTCTTTTTGTTTTAAATCTACATCTACAATAAATGTGAACATTTACTCTAAACCTTTTATTTTTAATTCTTTGTAAAAACTCTTTTATGCTATTTTCTACCTTGAACTTATATCTCTCTTCTATTTCTTGATCTACATTTGTTTCTACTTTCTCTGTAGCAATGCTATCTGATTCTAATTCAATTTTCATTTCCAAACTACTATATTAACCACTATCTGACTCTACAATCTCTTTCATGACCTCAACTTCCTTACTTTCTCTGACAAAAGCTACTTCTATGATCTCTTGATTTTTACTCTACCTTTCCTGTTATTATTTTTCTTATTTCTCTAATCATTTATTTCTACTTTGAACTTTTGCTGGCTTTGTTCAAATTTCTGACACAATTCTTCTTTAAGGGCTTGCTGACTTTGCACAATTTTTTGTGTCATATCCATTATCATTTTCATCAACATCTGCATCTTGGATATTTCTTCTTTCTCTTTTCCTACTAACTGAGGATTTTTAAAATATATTGGTCTTTCTTCCGGCCCCATTTCTCTATTCATAAATACACTATTACTTTTTATTTTTTTAAAATTATCTTTTGCATTAGCAAATCAAATATTCTTATTGTTTATTTATTTTTTCTTACTAAGATGGAAACACACTGACTCCACCCCTTTTGTTCTTTTCTCTACCCATTCTTAATGCTTTAACTTTACCCAAACATCTAATTGTCTCCGATTTAACATAATGATTTATTTTTAAAAATGTAAATAGCATAAATCTCTTTTCATTAAAGAAAAAAAGTTTTCGGTCAATTCCTTTTTTTTAAATTAAAACACTTTCACATACATAATTTAGCTTTTCTTTAAGATTTTTTCAAACAAGAAACAAAGTATTTAATTACTATTGTTTCTTAGGTTCAGCCCCAAGTTGGGTATAGCCATTTGTACCAGGTTCAAATATGTGCCTATCGATACACCGGCCTCTTAGGCAGAGAAAAACATACTCAGAGAGTATGTATGCCCAAACGATAGCTATAAAATATATAACTAGCATTACATTTCCAGGACATAACTTCTTCTTGACTGTTGAGTTCAACACCATAGTTCAAAGCACTTTTTTGTTTGTATATAAACACGGGTGCCAGTTAATTATCCAAGAATGAATAAATAATGTGCTTTGAATAATGGCCACTAACTCAAAGCCTAAATATCCATGACTAGCTCAGCTGTTTGTAATCACTAATAGATTATGCATAATCAGTGGTTAAAAGAATTGATAAAAGAATTGTAAAAGGAATTTATAAAAAGAATTGACCGACAAATAAAGTTTAATTTTAAAGACAATTTATTAACTAACATTTACTAATTTTAAACATTTTATAATTCTAATAAAATACATGCATATTTTAAATTAACATTTCTAAACTAGTTTAAATATTCTTGTAGATTTTAATAATAGAACACTGGTATTTATCTAATTTAACTAATAACACTGATATAATGATCACGCACATATTAACTCATACACTCACATATATAATAATAAAGTATTACATAGCATTTGAAACTTAAACACACATATCAATAATTCATTTTATGTATGATATAGAGTCCAAATTACTTGTCTCTGTAGGATTTATGAATTACAGCGTTGGCTACTATATATAAAAGAGAACAATAAAATGTTTTACCTAGGATTTTTGGGATGTGGATATTGCTTGTTGTTCGCTGCTTCTGATGGAGTATATCTAACCGGTTAGATTTGATGTTTCATGAAGATATTTGATGCTAATCTGTTGGTTTTATTCCTGGAGACAGTTGAACATTGGCAGAGGATTTCTGAGCTGTTATGCAGATATTATTTCATGGGCAGGTTTTGATGATCTTGTTGGACTAAAGGGCTGAAGTAAAGGATATATTCCCAAAAGCTGCTCAACACCCCATTTCTGTTTTTGGATACATAATATAAACTGCACTGTTATCTGAACTGAAACAAGACTGTCACTGGAAACTAGGCTGAACTGATGTCCGATAAAAATCTGGCTATTTATATACACGAAGTGTTTTTCTTTTAATATCCTCCAGCAATATGTGTTGTTGAAATTCCTAATCCTTTGACATGGTTTTGAAGATTGTTTAATTAGTAGTAGCTTTCATAAATGTGTTATTTTTATATCTTTAATTAGTAGCCCACCACTGGTGTGGTTTTTTTAAATCATTATTTAATTTAATAGCCATCGCTGTGTTTTCCAAATATAATTTCTTTCTAACTTTCATTTATATTTTTTTAATATTATTCTAACATGCATACATTTATTTACACTCGCATGCACATATATAACTAATTTTAAGATTACTGTTCTTTAATTCCGAATGAAAAGAGATTTGTATTTTGAAGCTTTTAATTATTTATATTTTACGAATACTAATAAGAAAAACTCTACTTCCTTTTTATAAAACCTTTAGTTTGACTTTTCTAATGAAACACCCTTTTCCCCTTCTGATTAATTAATTGTAACTTTTATTTCACAAACTTTCACGAAAGATTTTTATTTTAAAACTCTGATTTTTTAATTTTACTTTTGACAGCAAACTGATTTTGTTTACTAAAGAAACCTTTTAGATTTTTATAAGTTATTTAATATTTTTAATATATATATATTTTTAAAATAAAATTAATATGTGCCAATTTCAATATTGGTACAATATATATATATATAAAATTAATATGTGCCAATTTCAATATTGGTACAATATATATATATATATATATCATGATTCTTTTATATTTTTCATTGATCATTTTTGACAAATTTTATTTACCACCAATATCAGATAATTTATAATTTCATTTACATAATTTATGTATTTATTTATATTTAATTTATATATTTAGAATGCTTCATATAGTTTTAGAGTTTCATCATATAGCTTTTAAATATTCATGGTAAAAGAAAAGTTAGTTTGAGTTCTTAAACATTTCCCCCCCTTTTAAAAAATTAGAAATAATGGAAGTGATTTTAATAACCATTGTTTAGCTTAAGTTCAATATTCAATCTTTCTTCTAAAGAAAACTTTTAAAAAAGAATTCAAAAACATTTTGTGAATTTTTGTGCTTGCATTTGTTTATTGCATTTGTGTAAAAAAACCCATTCTTAATTCTAATCAAACCCTGTCTTGGCAAGTCTTCAAGTAACATTTGATTTAATGGTAAATTTAAATGGAATAATATTTTGATCACTAGATAAGTGCAAAAAGAAAGAGCTATTCTAACTAGTACAAGAAAGCAACTGGGGGGGGTGGTGGAATCAAAGGATATTGTACTTAAATAAATGTATATTTTTGTAACTGAATAAATATAAATTTTTGTACATAAAAAAGTGATACATCTTTTGAAAACAAGTTCTATGGTAAATTTTAGAGAAAATGTTAATATAAGACTCAGTCTTATTTTGGGGAAACATGGTAGTTGATTCTTTCTATAAAGTTTATATTTCAAAATTCAAATTTTCATTTAGAAAATTTATTTATTGTTTGCAGTTAGCAGCTTTTAGTTTAAACACACAAGAAAAATAACAAATTTGTTAAATAGAAACATTAATTTGTATGTACATTATTAAAATGAGTAAAATTAACCTTCCCTTATGAATATATGTTTTAGCTAATTTGAATAATGCTACATTCAATGTTCTATGTAATTAAAGTACATTATTGTAATAATCACTCTCATATAAATTCTTGAACTGTATATAAAACTGAATTTATTTTTCATCTGTTTTATGGATTGACTTTGATACTAAAAAAACATGACATAGAAAATACTAGTGAATAGAGGCTTATTCAATAAATAATATATTGGCACTGAATATTTTTAATATATATATATATAATCATTAAGACCAGTCAACATCAATGACAATCAACAATCTCAATATATATATATTGTAACCATATATTTTAGTATAAAATATAATAATTGATGTAACTGGTATAAAAATTTATCTTTCTTCTTTTGGTGATTTGATTGGCTTGATTTGCACTTTGAACAGATTACTCTCTTATATTCAAAATAATTTATTAGAGAGAATGGGTAATATTTTGCCTTACTTGTTGTCTATATTATTTTAATAAATTTAAATTGCTTCTTTCCATATACTAATTCATATCAAAATGTTTAACTTTTTAAAAATTTGACAACACATTAAATTTGGTAAAATATTATTAAAAATAATAATAATTTTTATTTGTTTAAAATGGTCTTAAAAATTATTTCCATTGAATTAAAAAAAAAAAAACCATTTGTTCAACTAAATTTAATTATTAAAAATAAATACAATAATTACGTATGCGTTTCAATGTAAAAAAGAAAGGAGCGCGAATTTAAAAGAAGATCGTCTGATAGTGTTGCTTTTGGAGGGAGAAAGAAAAGAAAATGGTAAAAATGCAAATGGTGTAAATATGATAAGCTTATTTTAAAATAGTTAACAAGTAAACGGATTACCACAAAGTTTTCTATAAACGTAAAAATAACATAGTGGTATTTAATAATAAGATGAATTGCTAAATTTAAAAGTCTGTTCAAGTCGGCTAGCCAGGTGGATCAAATCACTAATAATAATTTTCCAATATTACATTTGAAATATGTCGGAGCTTCCCAGTTTAAAAGAATTAATTGCAAGAGTTTGGTATGTTTTAAAATATTTATTATTCTACAATTTGGAAAAATTAAATAAGTATTTTAATTACAGAAGTTTTATAAATATGAAAATTTGCTTTTAAAAAAAAGAAGTTTAAATTAAAGTAAAATGTTAAAGTTATTAACATAGTTTAATATTTCCGTTTATAATTTTAATAAAAAATATAGTATTGATTGATATTTAACTTTGCAATGCCAGTAATATATTTGCTAGTTAATTTGTTTACCATTTGGATAATAAAAACAGTCTTCAAATAATTAATCAAAGCTATTTTATAATTTTATCGTCAGTTTGAAATGATTAAATTAATTGCTATAATTAGTATTCCTAGATTTAAGCGTGGATAAATAAATATTAGCATGGATGTGATAAACTTGGAACGGTTTTAATAGAGAAATATAGAAATTAATAACTTATGAAAAAACATTTTCATTTAAATTCTGCGTGTCATGTTTTGAAATTGTTTCATGTTTATGGAGCCACGTAAAATCGTTAATCTAATAGTGCTTATAATAACTAATACAAATGGATAAAATTACATGTATGGAATTCAACTATAATTGTAGCTATTACTTCGTATATTTATTGTTCGACACATCATACATGGATTTCACGGATCATATTTGTAGTTATAAAATGCTATACAATTTAATTTGTGATACACACACCTGCTAGAATTCATGTATTGAACTATAAAATGCTATACATTTAATTTATATCACACACACACCTGTTAGATTTTATGTATTTGATGAATAATGCATTACTTTAATTTTATCGTTATATGAACTTGCATGTGAAGTTCATAAGTTATATTTTATTAAATTTAAATTAATAGGGGTTGAATAAAATACTTATTCAAGAGAATAGCGCTTGCGAAAAAGCTTGAAAGGTACTAAATGAATTTATGAGATGTATCAATTTTCATGAGGTATTTTGTGAGTCTTTCCAGATTTCTATTCCTATACTAATATTACTTATATTATATTACATATGTTTTATTTTAAGCAAGATAAGTTAGTACATTAGTTGTCCTGATTAGTGTAACATTTTATTATGCAAGAACCCACATTTGCTAAAATGTTAGTGTTTTCTGAATGGTCAGAATAACTGAGGAGGATGATTTTGCACTTTAATGTGAAGTAAATAGTAATGTTGTTTTATAATGTTAAAAGGCATTAATCTGTGCCGGTGGTTAATCCATAGATTACTTAATTGCCATTTTTTTGTATTTTACACTCATTCCTGCGCTGGTGGTTAATCCGCGGAATTGTGTAATTATACTTATTACTTTATGATGGTGTATAAATCCACAAAGCGTTTAGTGTTATTTAATTCCTATGTGTAGATGAATGCATCCACAGGAATATGGTTTTACTTCATAGATATAAGTTGGGAAAAGTATTTTAGTTATTCTGCTAAATCATCTTCTTCCATTTGTAAGTATAATTTATAAGTTAGATCATTAAATTGTAGCAGGACATTCTATTCAAGTTACCTCATAATAATTAACTGTTGGTTGATTATTATTTACCTGAATGTAAGTTTAAATTTTCACTTTATTTAATGATTGCATTATAGCTAAATCCTACAGATATAATATTATTTATTATATTATTATAAGTTTACGGTATAGATTTGTGAATCTGGAAATGACATTAGATGTTTCATGAGTTGATGTTGAATTTAGTATAATTTCCTCAATACATTCATTATATCAAATTGAAATATAAGGTATGATTAGGTTTTTAAAAACCGTACCTATGATATGTTATTGAAGAAAGTCGATGGAATTATAATTTATTTATTTTATTTGTTTATTTATGTCTTTAATTATAACATTAGAATTAATTACTTATTATTCATAAATTTGTAAATAAATGTTGATTTATAATTAAACTTACTGTGCCGTTGCTATTTGTCATTCGTAAAATCAGAAATCATAAACCTTGGATAGAGCATACATTGAAGTACATACTATCGTCAACATGATATAAGAATTTAGTGATATTTTGAGAAAACATTTGGATGCTTTTCGTCTTTGGTAGTTTATGATGTGTAAGGTACAATAAAATCCCATTTACCTTTTCCATCATTTTAGCTTTGCATAGTTGATTCTAGTATATAATATAAATTGATTATTAAACCTGTAAACAGATTTACCAGATAATGACATGATTGAATATATTTACTTAATGTTTTTAAATTGTCATTTGTCAGTATAATAAGAGTCTCAGTGATATAGTAAACTATAAAAAAAAAAAAAAGAACCCAAGTATTTATGTTTATTTATTGCAAAGCTTTACCTGGACTAGCATTTGTATTAAAAAATCATATAGATGGTTTAAAATTTCATAATCTTATGTAGTTCCACAAATTATGCCATCTTGTACATGGTCGGCCATCGGGTCTCATACAATGAAAATCGCAAATTATGGTTTGAAAGATAATAACATTACACTTATAATTTGTTTAATGTATTTTATCATACTACTATGATAGGTATTCGTGGTACACCCTGACTGCGATCAAATAAAATCATAAAAAGTTTATGTCATATCATTGGTTTGATCTGTGGTAAGTTGCTCCAGATGTTGGTTGTGGTCTTTGGTGTATAGTATAGATAGCATGATATGCTTTTGGTTATAGCTCTTAATAGCTGACAATGTGCAGCGGGAATTGATCGGTGATCGAGGTTACAATTCTTAGCGCACTTATGTTTTGGTGATATTATGTAGTTGGGACTACAATTGTACGGTTACAATATATATATATAAAATCAAAATTACCCTAAATCCAAAACTCAACCAGACTAGCCAAAAAATTAAAATCTAAAATACTATCAGTGGTTTCCTTACCACAAGCTGATTTCTCAAGTGTAAAGAACTACAAAATAATAACATATTTATACTAAACATTATCCACAATTCCATTTACTTCCCACTCACCCTTAATATTAAAATAACTTTTTAATAAGCTAATTACTTCAGAATCATACATTTTTAATAATAAAGATTCTTTAATCCTTCTTTTTATTTCATTTCTCTCAAAGAAAACAACCTTAGCTTCATCAAAATTAATAGTGTAGTCTGTATCTTTTTCATGGACATACAAAGTAGAACTAAGATATTTATTTCTAACCCTTCTTTTCTGTACCTTTATTCTTTCATTTAAGCTCAAACTACTCTGACCTATATACCTTTTTACAAAAATAAACATTCAGAGGATAGAGCAGCATCTCATTTTTAACAATTCCTAAATATCAAATGAAATCATCAGTTTAAGAAATGTAAATATAAATAATCATAGATATGTGAAATTGAAAAGAAAGTAACTATAACTCCCTATGAGCTATGTATAAATTAGTAAGTACTTATCAATAAATAAAAATATTATCATTTATTTCTTTAGCTCTGATGGCATTTAAGCATAAATAAATAATCATTTACAGTTTAATATAAATGATATATTAAAAACATCCATAAAAACAACATAACAAAGTTTACAAAAGTTACATCCAAATCATTATTTTGTAGTCAATAAAAGATCTCTTTTGCTAGTTTCTAGATATTAAATATAATGACAAATTTAGATATTAGCAACATAAGAATGAAATTAACGTTATTTCAGATATTTATGATAGTAACAAATGTTAAGTTTATCAAAAATACACAAACTAAACCTTTCACTCAATCTTATTATTAATGCGGTAGAAATACATTTTCAGACCTTAAAAAAATATGTGGAAAATCAAATAAATCATCAATTTCATTAACAAAATCTTTCATTAAAAATTCAGCTCATTTTATTTCTGTTGTTCTTAACTGAAAGCTTCAATTTTTCCTCATTTTTACTAATATACTAGTCAATGATTATGCACACAATTTAAATGTTAACTCACTAATACCTCCTTTATTATAATGGATAGAAATATAATTGATTGGAATTCTCATTAGATCTCTCATTGCTAATATGTTTTTTCAATTTGTTTATGGTAGGATTCAAATAGAAATTTTAATTTCAATATTATACAAATCTTCTATTTCATTCAAATATAATGATGACATGTTTGTTATTTGATCACATGAAAAAAGAAACCTGAATAAAGTTTTAATAATTTCATTATGGAATCAGAATGAATGGATAATTCCTTTCCTTACTGTTCTTGTTTCCAAAACAAACAAAACTACTTTAATAAATTCTATATAAAAATGTTTCATATTGATATATACTAAAGACATCATCTCATCAAGCATGTTGCTCTGATGTTTTCTATTATTACATCATTATTTACAATATTTTTTTTTAAATAAAACTATTTTAGAAAAAGAAATCAAATATATCCATTATATTATATTAATGAATGGTTACAACTGCATTACTATAAACAGAGGCCAATGCACCAAATTAAGAACACACATAAAATATATTTATCTTACTTTTTTTTTTTTTAAAAAAAAAAAGGGTAATAAAATATATTTATATTAACGAACACATTTCTTATATAAAAGAAACCACAAATTATATTAGACATATTAAAATGCTATGAAATTAAACCACATTTCCTACTGAACAAAAATTTATTAATATTCTGATTAGATCTAAAGATTTAAATATCTTGATATTTAAAAAATCGATGAGATTCCCTATAAAATATGCCAGTTACATGTATAGGAATGTATTGCTATTGCAACAGTGCTAGAAAAAATAAGAATGATAATATAATAAAAAATATTCATTACCATCAGAATTTACTTTCATATTTTAGATATTAAACATTGTAAAGATTTTTCCAAAACCAAAATTCTACCCAGGTGTGACAATCATCATCAAAAATATATAGAAAAGCTATGGAGATTTTGAAAAAATTGAATTGTATTAATAAACATAATAAAACAGTCAAACTAATAATCATATGGAAGAGTTCTTTACCCAAATAAATAAAACCATCAACTAATTTTAAATTCAACATTCTCCAAATTACAACTATTTATTCTCACTGTTTATTTATTATTTTTATTTTGATTGGATAAAAATCTAGTATTTTATTTATTAGGTATTTTTCTGCACTTTTTATGATTCTACTTTTTTTTGCAGGAAGTGAACCCGAGCCAGCTGCTTGGAAGGCAGCTATGCTAACCGCTAGGCAACCAACGCTTTTTAAAACAATTTTCAATTAACTTTTTATGTAGTTGTAGGAACTATACAATAATACTTTATTCAATCAAAGGCAAGTATTAATTTGATATAATGCCAGTAATTATATATTTCAATACTCAACATAATTGTTTTCAAAAACTTTCATTAATTTTTTATTACATCTTTTGCCTTAGAGTCTAACTTCAAAATATATAAGTATGTGTAATGTTTATTATCTTATAATTAATATATTCTAATTAAAAATTTACTAATAACAATACAGAGTTACATTATATACAAAAAACAAAATTTTATATAAAATGCACATTATCACAGATTTATTTATTAACAAAGTCTCTGATCTTTAAACATGGCTCTTGAATAAAGTAATCTATGTAGTAAAATGAAAATGGATTAGAGAATAAGAAAAAAGATATGTTAACTATATAAAAAATATTGTAATGTACATATGTGGACTAAAGTTAACACTTTAGCTGAAAACTTCCCATGTTAAATTCCATAAAAAAATAATTGCTAAAAAATAATTAAAGCATTTATTTATTTATAAAAAATAATTATTTTATCATTTTGAAGTAAAAATAAATACTCATTTATTTTAGTTTTATTTGTCATATAACAAATACTAATGATGTAATCTCGAAGCTAAATCAAAGTATCTGATTTCCACTTAAATTCATTCTTTCTACTGAGCAGGTGCATACTTTTTTTGACTGATTACAGTTTTTGTATTTAAAAACTGGTTGATAACTAACGGCAATAAAAACAATTTTACGAGGAATACAAATGAACCATAGCAGCATAGCAACAGTATTCAATGAAACTCTTGAGTTAGTGAGCTGAATTTCATCTGCCTAGATAGGAGCAACCATGCTCTTAGTTTCAGTAGTAGAAGAAATTACTGAAACAAGTTTTTATTGCATTTATAAAAAGCAAATGTTTTTCCAAGTGCTAAATATGTCATCTAATTATAAGTACATTTACACTTCTCAAAATTCAAATTTAGGAAATTGAAACGATCTAAGTCAAAATCTGTCTAGTAAATAAAAATATTCTAAAGTACTTTAATTAAAACATATCCTTTGAAATTAAATATACAAATATTTAATATTTATATGCTACAATAGTTTCTCATTAAATATTTGTATTATTTTCTTATTATGAATATTAAAAAAGAGGAATTAAAAATAAATATTGTTTATGAAATAACCTGAGTTTTTAAAATTATTTAAACCAGTTTCTCTTAATTAAAGAATTCATTGCAAATAATTGATTACTTCAAGATTTCAACTCATTTATAAAGAACTTAATAAGATTTTTTAAAAACAGAAATTAAATCTCAACCAGATGCAAACGATCAATAAATAAACTCCTCTCCCAACGCTGTTTATTTGCTAATATAAATAATTTATTGATTACCACTTATGCAAATTGTTCCTTAATTAAATACAGAAAAACTAAAGAAGAGTTAGAACAAAATTTATTTATCTCCCCCCGGATGGTTGAATCACTATTTAGGAATTAAAATAAATACTTAAAAGCAGAAGTGATAAATGAAATTAAAAAAAGAATTGCGATGAAGTAGAAAACGTTTCGAAATGTTGTACTATATGGTATTTAACTTAGTAATTAAACTTTTAATTATATATATTACATATTATAAAAAAAAAAAATTCTAAATAGATTTTTTTCTCATTTTGCACTTGATAATTTGCAGAGACAAGGAAAAACAAAATGATACCCACGAGCAGAAAATAATATAATTACTCCCCTCTCCCGCATGATAATAAAAACAACATAAAACATTTTATTTTTAAAACGGGGTTAATATCTTGTTTGTCATTTCATTAATTCTCAAGACCAGGTAATTTTTACTATAAAAAAAAAAAATCCGAAGACTTTATATTTACATATATAAAAAAAATAAAACTATAAAAATATGCGAGTGAAGCAGGTACACACGTACCCATACTTATTTACATCAAAATCACAAAAATAGCAAAAAAAATATTTATTGACACAAATGCACATGAAAATAAATTTTAACAATAATAAGTGAAGTGATTTATTGTTTGGAAGTTTATAAAAATTTAGAATACAGAAGTTACTGAATTGAATCAAGATCTATGTATGGTTCTCGAATTCTGAGCCTCCACTCGACCACTCCACTATATGATTTTGAGCAATAATATAACACAACATGAATGATATTTGCAAGATGACTTAAATGTGTTAAACTTTTTGGGTTTGTTTTGTTCATATGTTATTATAATGACCTCATTCTAATTCAGCAGAATCTTATTTTCAAATAATAGATTTGTCCTTATCGGGAACGGATTCAACTTACAATAAGACTAACAAATGGAGTAATGACAAAAAAATAAAAATAAACAGCCAATGGCATAAATAGATCAATTGGAGAATTAGGTTAGTAAATTTGTTTAATTTTAGTAAGATCAGGAATTTTACTACAAAAAGAATAAACAATCAAAAACTGTCAAATGTTAATTGCAGCACTACTTTGTTTACAGTACTTGTAGACTAAAGTGAGGCAAGATCAAGCCTGGAGTTGGAAACTTCTAGCTGAAATCATTATTGCATACGCACATGAGACAAGCCATTCATATGCTGAAAGTATCAGAGTCTCAATAAAGAAACAGGGAAATAACTGCAATTCTTCTAAAATGTTAGCTATACTGGTAAATAACTTAAGTTGTATAATTCACTTACCATAACAAAGGTGAAAAGATTGTATATAAACATTATAATTATGTTATAATAAGTATATTTATATTTATTTCCTAGTTATTCTTTAGTGATAAGGCATATTACTCATGACTATACTATAATATAAACACAACAGTTATGATATGTACAATCAGAGAAGGCACCTGATTATTGTATTGTCACTGGCTAACAATTTAATTTATTATTGTTTTCAGAAATATAAATGTGATAATGCTCTTTTATAAATTTATAAATATTACTAATATTATATATATATGTAAAATAAATAAAATGCCCGTTAAATTTATTATTTCAATTATAATATATATATATTGTACCCTCATTGAATTAAAAGACACTCTCTGCCTTAACTCTCAAAACTACTACACTTCAAATTACAATCATGTTATCAGAATAATATTTATTAAAACAATACTTTGACTAGCTTAGAATATATTTTTAATATATTATAGCTAATAAATCTTATTTAAATAATAAACTAAGATAATACAAAAACCCACAAAATTAAATATGATGGTTCAAATTGATTCCATTATGATAATAAATTAAACTATGACTAGCTTATTATTTACTCTTATAATATAGTTTGATTAAAATACTAACAAAAAATTATGAAAACTTTGCACAAGACATTCAGCAAAATACATTGTTGGTTTAACATTGAGGATGTATCCTGAAATATATACTCTCAATGGCATAAAAATATTATTCCTACTTAATTTATATAAAAAAATTACCTTGTAATACTCTTTTGGCTCACAATACACATAAAATAAATTCTAACTAAATAATTTATAAAATTTATTATAAAAACAATACAATTATTATTATCCTTTCATAAAAGTAATATTTAACTAAAATTCCTATCCATTATCACTTCATCTAACTCTTATAATTATTTAACATCTTTGGTTCATCTTCTAATAATAATAATGCTAAACAAATTAATATAATGTAGCCAAATATAATGAGAGATTTTACATATATTCAACTATTCTTTCAAGATTTTTAAAATAGTATATCTACTTAACTACTACTTTTCAATAATCCTAAATAAGATTATACATTTTTATGAAAAACATCTAGTAAAACATTTCTAATAAATTCCAAAAAAAAACATTTCATCTCATATAATGCTATAAAATCTTTTATTTCTTATGTGGCATTCATAGAAAATATTATATTTTTAATATAATTGCAATATTAAATATTTTAAAATTGGCATTGTATAAGATACTCTGTAATAATAATAATTATAATAATATATTTTTGTTAATCATGTGCAGTAATATGATTCGAATAATTTTCATAACTCATGTGTGTTGATACAAAGATTCAAGAACACTCGGACACATCAAACAAAAAAACTTTCAATACAATATGAATTCCAAAAACATTAACAATTTTATTCTTTAACAACAATATAATTTTATAAAACTGAAAAATATTTACAAAAATAACAAAAGAAAATTAATTAATAAATTTTAATTATTTAGTTAAAAAAATACTATGAAAATAATACACAAACATTAAATAGTCTTCACTCTGACTATTTGCTGTATAGAATTTTTTAAAACAGATACATTATCCAGTTGATTCTCCAGGGACCATATTGAATTTTTTTAAAAAAACGCTGACCTGAGTCACAATTTTCACAATAACTTCAGTTTTAATAATGTTAGAACAAAAAACTTTATATTGATAGAAACTAGAAAAACTAAGGCAAACAATAAGGCTAAGACAAATAGTGATTACCACTTAAAAATAAGGAAAAAAATTTCAGCATCTGACATAATTATTACTTCATTGTTTGTTCATAATTTCTAATTTCTCATTAATTAAGTTTAAATTACATTTTTATTGATAATTTCTTTGTATTCCTCACAAAATTATCTTTTAAACTATATATAATAATTTTTACCTGAGATAATCCATAGCTTCAGAACTTACAGTAGTAGGAAAATAAGAATTCTTCATTTTTTTCTTGCACCCCAGAAATTGAAAAATCTCAAGGCATCTATCTGGAAGAAAAAACATTCTCCCTAATAAAAGATTAAAAAAAAATTTTTTTTTATCAGAATGTAAAAATAATGACAGAAGTGGGGTATATTAAAACAGGCAAAACTCACTATACATATTGCCACACACAGCAAGCTAAAGTAATCAATGGATTCCAGAAGGCTTGTACATAAAATCCCCATCTAGTGCCTACTCATCCAATTTTCCCAGACTAGTTTCTGGCTTGTTTCTGAGATCCAAGGCTTTTCACTGATGAAGGCCACAAGCCAGAAACTAGTCTGGGGATATTGGATGAGTAGGCACTAGATGGGATTTTATGCACAAGTCTTCTGGCATTCATTTATTACTCTAGCTTGCTGTGTGGCAATACGTATAGTGAGTTTTGCCTGTTTTAGCAACAGTTATACTCAAGCATAAGAAGTGGTGGCCATGTGATGTTTATATATGTATATTATAAAACTTGTGTATATGTATGAGTTCTTCTGCTAATAGTTATGAAAACTCAATAGCCTGATAAACAAGATTCACTACAAATTTGAGTTCATAATTTTCCATTATTTGCTCAAAACTGTTTTGATTTTAGACTTTGGATAAACCAACCATCATACTGAATAATCATTGCCAATACAGAAAACAATTTACAAATTTAGAATATGAAAAATTTTCTCATTTCAAGAAGCAGTCAAAGATTACTAAAAAGGTTCTAAGGCACATATTTATATAAAAAAATGTTTATATTCTACCTCTTTCAAGATATGTCTTCCAGAGAAGCATACCTATTCATATTATCTAAAATGCACAATAGTATATATTTCATATTAAACAGGAAAAACTCTCCATGCAGTAGTGGCTCTCTCCCCATACAGTAGTGGCACTCTGTGCCAACCTGAGTAATCAATGGATGCCAGAAGGCTTGTGCATAAAATCCCCATTTAGTACCTACTCATCCATATTATTCAATATTGTTATTAATAAAAGATAAATCATTCCAGATCTTGTTTACCAATTGGAAAAAAATAGTCAGTAATTAAGTTGTCACAAAATTCTAATAAGGAAGGCAATCAGGCAATCCTATGCCTCTCAAATATAAAATGAAGTTAATAAAAACCAAGTTAGTAAAACAACAATTAATGAAAACCAAATTGGTAAAACAAAAACAATGAAAACCAAATTAGTAAAATACAAACAATGAAAACTAAGTTAGTAAAATGAAAACTAGTAAAAACAGAATAATAATAAAAAATATTGGATTATGTACAACCAAATTGCTAGAGAGGAATAAATTGTAAATAGTCTTAGATCAGGAGTCAACCATTCATTCAATGTGCTGATAGCTAAAACAAATCAACAAAAAGAAAACAATAATAAAACATTACCTTTCATTATGTACTACCTATCACAGAATAAAAAAATAGTTTGTTAGGTTGAATTTACCTAAAATATAAAATCAAATAAATATCAAATATGAAAAGTTATGAATCATGCTGGAAAACAATAAACAAAAAAATAAAATGCAAATATAACTTACCCATTAGAACTATTCAAAAATCATATCCCTCATCTGAGCATAAGTAGAGGCATTTGCATTTGGAGACCTTCAGATTACACATGTTAATTACAATCTCAGCAAGTCCGTTTGTGATGAAACTGCAGGTGATGTTTGGGGTAAAACTGGTACAACAGAATTAGAATCACTTGTCACATTTTGAGTGTGATAAAAAGCAAAACAACCTCTTTGTAAGTTATTACAAATAGGTACCAAACCACATTCCAAACAGCCAAAGAGAGTGGCATGTCTTAGTTTTTTTTAGACACACAACACAATGATTACACATGGGAATGTTATGATGATAAAGATCTACATGTGTGTGGTTTTCATATGATCACTGTGCCAAATGTGAAAATACATGCAATTTTGGGGAATATTTTATCTTTGTGGAAAGTTCATCAATTAACATATGGGATAAGGTTCTCCGAGATTGTAAATGAGACAGTCAAATTTTTAGATGATATATAAATGGAATATTAAATATATGTGTTGGAAATTGCTGTATCAAAACAATGCCATAATAGTTGCCATGGCCATTGCAGAGATTTTCTGTCCTAACAATATTGGGTTCACTTTTGATCGGCCAAATCAACACCACCCCATGTACTTGTTATACATTTTTATTGCAAGTGGACATGGAATTATTTCTTACAATCAATTTTTATTTCATTGGCTAACAACATCATTTCCAAAAGGTGCATAAGCATCTGTGATAATAGTTATTGGCTTTTTGTCCATCCATACTAAAAATTGAAGACCAGTATCTTTATCAATGGCAAAATGAGAGTCTCCTCTTTTCATTTTTTTTTATTGTGCACTTTGACAATGCTCTTTGGAATACATTTTCTTTTTATATTTATTGTTCCCCAGAGATATAATTTATTTTCATAAAGTTTCTTGGCTAGTTCTATACTTAAAAAAAATCTGCCACAGAAAATAATGTGAATGTTGTTTTGCAAGGTGTGGATGAATTACTGACTTCACAGCAAGAGTACCAAGACATAGAAGAATATTTGAACTTGGTTCTTTGCATGCATACATTTCCATGTGATACCCATAACCATTGTGACTATCAGTACACATCCACTACTTGAAACCTTTTTTTATTGACTTTGATGCGTAGTATTGCTACAAGGTATTGTGACCTAAAAATTGTGTGATTGTCTCATCAACTTCAATCTCTTAGCACATCTGGTATGCAGCTTTAAAATTTACATTGCATTTTTCTATAACTAGTCTAATTTTATAGCTATGGTCAAAATCTTCACTTTCATTTGTTACATGATAAAATACTACTAAATCATTTATAAGACACTGTATTTGCAAAATAGGGGGTTCCTCATACTAGGATCAGAACTCCAAATATTTTTCAATCAGAAGACAGGGTCTTTGCATGAAATTCCCAATGCCATCTTAAAAAATGTAGACAATTCTCGATCCGTTACATTTTCCTAATTACGCATTTATTTGTTTTTAGTGGAATATTTATTTGTTTCCTCAACAATTTTTTCACACATTTTTCAATCAAATAATAAAAGAAAAAAGTCTAAAATAGAATACTCGTCTGTAATATTTTAAATCTGGAGTCTTCATAAAATTCTTTACATTTAACTGTTCTGCAAATATGTTTGGAGGCATATTATTATTACTGGATGAAGGACTTGGTCTACTGCTAACTTTTGGAAGTACATTTTTGATTTTTCTTTGCCTTTTAGCTGGTAATGGTATTTCTTCTTCATCTGATGTCAAAGTAAAAGATTCTTCTAAATTGTTGAATGTAATGTTATTTTCAGAATCAAAGGGCCCAGAAACAGTGAACTCATCAGAGCTGATAGAATCCATTTCTGCCATTTGTCTTACTTACATTCTTTTTTTTCTGTATAATCTAATAAATTGAGAACAAAAGACCTTATTCATAAAAAAATTAATAAAAAATTCATTTTTTATCAGAAAGAAATATGACACATACCTATAAAAAGAGAAAAAAGTGCAGAGAATGATGGTATAGGTGCATGCATAGTCCTCTCAGTTTTTCTATAATTTAAAAAAGAAAACAAAATTTAAATAAATCAGCTGCAATGTGCAAATGACATGTTCCAAAGAATAAACCCATTATAGTAATAATACTATTATTATCTTTTATATTTATGATAGCAATATTCCTTCCTCACTATCATAATAAAACAATTATAATGAATAAAATTTATTTACATTATTCTTTCTAACTAACAAGTTACTTATATTTTCTGATTGGAAATTATAATTATAATAATATCTACTAATGTTATAAATTTACACTAAGAATCATACTTATTAAAATTTAACATGTAAATTTTTTTATTTAGATACTAAGCATATAGTTTATATATCAACAAAATATTTATTTTTACCCCCTTGGTATATTTTAACATTCGAATGTGAAATTAAAATAAAGGAAAATATAGATAATGAAATAACTTTATTCATAATTTTGCAAATTATTTACCATAAAATATCTAAAATAACCCTATATATAACTTTACTTACAAAATATTCAAATTAAATTAACACTTAACCTGACTGTCTTAAGTTAACTCATACACGACTTCAACTCGCTCTAATTTGGGCAGTTTTTACATTATTGTAGCATATTTAGGCTCATTTTAAAGCTTAAAAAGTACCGTAAGATGCTGCCCTCTCTTGAATTATTTTACAAGTAAAAAATCAATAATACAGGCATTTAAAACTATAACAAAGAGAGAATGCAGACCTTCCTTGATGCTGATTGGTTGGTTTTCATTACAAACAATGGACAAGCACCTGTCAATAACTTTCATTGCTCCAACTTCTTTGTTTTGATTTTAAAAATGAAATAAAGATTTTAGTGCATTTTTTAAGTTTTTTTTTATTTTACATATTATAACATATTTGTATAAAATATGCTAAAAATATAATTATTTTTACAAAAATAGTAAGATTTTAGTAAAAAATAGTATGATTTTACTAAAAAATTATTTACTTAGACACTAACATAAATTGAGAAAGAAATCAGTGACGGCTAAACACTTTGTAATTCATTACAAACTTCTTTTTACATTTTCCACTATTGAATATTTTTATAATTATAAATAGAAATTTAATTTTGAAAAAAGTTTTGTTCACTTTCATCATCTGACAAATTATTAATATACTTTTTACAAATGAAACTAAAATGAATATAATATTAAAAGATGAATATATTTTTACTGCTGATTCTGTAATTGACCAATCAAAAGTTTAGAGTTTTAACTCACTTGGCCAAACAGAATTCATGCAGGTTAATGGTTAAAGAATTATATATTGCATGTATATGCTATGTTTATTCATTTTAAAATTTATCCCATAATTACACTCAGATGTTTCATTCAATCATTCTCTTTCTCAATCATAAATATGCATTCAACTTTTGAATTCAGTGACCTCTATTATTTATATATTTCTAGTGTATAAATTATAACATGCACTAAAATGCACGAACACACAAAGCTGAAGACAGTGCATGTTATATATTCATACATTTAAATAATTAGCCACAAAATCTAACCTCTTTGCTCATTTTATATATTTCTAGGAATATCAAATCATTCCTTTTCACCTTTCACCATAAAATCAATACATAGATATCATTGTGGTAAAAATGTCCTCTCCTTTTGCAATCACAAATACTGACAACTTTCTATAGACCAGCTATTATTTTAAACAACTTTTAAACTATCCCATTTACAATATAATATCCAGTGGTGATTAATAATGATTACAGTGAAGAATATGAATACAACAATAACTCAAACTAATATGAAATATCATTGTAACAATGCTTAAGGTCATATATTTATTATGTGTCTTAAATTCCAATCATAGCTTCTATTTGTGCTCTTACTGAACTATGGAAAGAATGCAACTACCTATGTACTAAATATATAGAAGTTTGTTACCTGTATTTCCTAGCATCCAGGATTTCATTTTACAACTAATTTCCCAGACCACTATCTTTCATCTTCAACATTCTGAATACTTTTCTTGACATCGCAAAGAAATTCTAAATACTTTACATAAAATAATCTCCAAACTACATTTCAAAATAAATATCGAATAAAAGTCAAGAAGGTTCAAAAACATTGTATACACAAATGATTTCATTCAATAGCCATTGTTATCATGCATTCATTCACTTATATCATAATACTAAATAATTCAGAAATCAGTGTTTTCATTTATTGTATCCAACAGATACTATACATAATGATATCTTAAAAACTCATAATCAAGTTTAAAAAAATATGCATACTTAAACATTCATAAAATTGTTTAAATACCTTCCAATGACACACCTGTTATTTTCTACCTTTATATTGCATTCAAAAAACAATTAATACTTTTAATCATATAAATATGATTTTATCTGATTTTAATACTCAAAAAATATGAAAAACAAACCAATATATACTTTAAAATATTATTAAAATGCACAATAATCAACCTTTAATCCCAACAATTATTGGAATTAAATATGGTGATCCTTTTTCTTCCTGGTCATCCAAACATATCACAAGTTATAGGTATATTTTTATTTTTTACCTTACAGAAAAACTAAACTTTTCTGACACCTATTATTTTTCTTTATCTTCTAAATAAATATTTCAATCTTAAAACTAAGCTTATTTTTAAATAAACATGGTAACTGAATATTATTTCTAATAAAAAAATATTAATACTAAAAATAGAAAAATAATAATAAATTGAAAGCTACATAAAGTTCTTGTTTGCTTTCATTCCTCCAGGACCATTGATAAAAAGAAATAAGAAAAAAAAGAGTTGCTATTGACTATGGAAAAAGTTTGAATAAAACTTCTCTTTCCTCCACCGCACTGAACAAACTCTGTTAATACACAAAATTAAATCTTTTAAAATCTCTATGAAATACTATCCATCCATATTTGACAAATAGTCTATCTAAATCCATTTTCTTAGCATTTCAAGTAGAACACATATTTCAGAAGCAAACATTCATTAATATAATTTTTATATATTAGATAATAATTTTTACCACATGTATATTTTTTATATGCTGGTCAAGACTTATGGCAAAAAATATGACAAAAATAATATTTTTATCAGGAAGCACTTATAAAACATTTCAAAGAATAATGTTATTTATCAGTTAATGAATTTTCAGCAGCCAACTTTCATTCAGACGTCTTTCTCATGTAAATGTTTGTATTTAGATGGCAATAATTTCTAACAAGTGTTTCTTAAAAAATTCAAGATTTAATCCTTGCAATATTGTATAGTGTCATCACTCAGGTGTTTTATAAAAAGATGTAAAGATATTCTTAAGATAATATTAAAATTTGTTTTCTCTTTCCAACAGGAAAATTTTTTTAAAATTAAAATTGAAAAAAAAAAACCATCACATTTTCTCTTTATCTTGACATGCACAATTTAAAATATATATATATATATAATGTTCATTCAGGCTATTCTCTTTTAAGCAAATTAATAGTAAAAACATTTTTACAGATGCATTCACAGATAATAAAAATATATTCACATTTATCAAGTTGCATTATACATATTTAATTTATTTGTATAATAGCACTTTTATTCTTTCTTTTTTTCCTTTTAAAGCATGTATAACTTATTAAATAGCTTTCAACAATTATCTTCAATATAATAATAATAATAATAATAATAATAATAATAATAATAATAATAATAATAATAATAATAATAATAATAATAATAATAATAATAATAATAATAATAATAATAATAATAATAATAATAATAATAATAATAATAATAATAATAATAATAATAATAATAATAATAATAATAATAATAATAATAATAATAATAATAGGATATAAATTCCATGATAGTTTATATTTATGAGGATTTATCATAATTGTTGAATGTGAATATTTTTTCACTTCACACCTACAAATAACATTAAATATAAAATGCTTATGATTCCTTAGGATTTTTTTAGTGAAATGGTTGCAATTCTTACAACTTCTTTCAGGCATTAGACCAGTAATAAAATAATAACCATGGGTCTGTTTTGAATATGGTTCATGCAAATGTGGAATATTTTTTGCTATTTCAGACCCAGTGTACCTTCATTTTGTATCACCAATTGGACAGTGGATCATTCCTGACTGCTGGTAAGATTTATTAATGATTATGGGAAAGATGCTTATTTCTTCCTACTATGATTTTTTTATTTCATTGAGACTTGGATATGGCCTCATGTAGGTGAGCATATTCCAGTCTACTTCATCAGTGACCTGTATATTACTGTAGCAACCCAGTACTACCTTCCTTCTTTGTGTATGTTAAAACCTGATATTTAGGCATTGATGGGTCATGATCATGAGAGCTATGCAATCATCTATTTCAACCATATTTTATAGAGTTTATTAAATTCACCCTGCTTCATTTATTATCATGTATCTGCTTGAGAGATATTTGCCCCAAAGATCAAATGTGTTTATCATCCAAGATCCCTTATTTATATATATCTGTTATACACTGAAACTTTTTGACATATGTAATCACTAATTAATATAATTTCTAATATCTCCAATGAGTCTAGCAACCATATTAAGCAATAGTTACTTTTTTTATTTATTTATTATAATGTATAACTAATAAAGTGTTTGTATCTTATATATATATATATATATATATATTGAAGCAGTCAATCTTAGCCCAAGATTGAGCTTCATGGTTCTATCTACTAACTGATATTCAAACACTGTCCCACCCAACACATTTAGTTGTGTATATATATCTCATGTAAATATTTCTGAGAAGCGTGCCTAAAAATTATAAATTTTAGCTTTTCAATATTTTTTTTTATTATTAATTTTTAATTCTTTTTATTAAAAAAAAAAGTGTGGTTCATATATATATATATATGTAATATACAAATCGATATATATATCAAAATACAGTACAATTTATATAAATTATACTGTATTTTGATATATATATTGATTTGTATATCACATATATTGTGAAACGAATACAGATATCAAACTTTATTTATTACATATATATATATATATGATACAGAAGCAAACATACTAAACAAAATGTTAATTTTATAAATAGTTTATTATGCATCATTTATAAAAAAAAAAATATTTTTAAATTGTTTTTTTCTATTAAGTTGTATACTTTGACAAATCCAAGATGGCAGATGCAACCATTATTTGTCCAAAAATAATAAAAGGGTTGGAAATATAATATAGTTTTAATCTTGGGAAGGTATTTTTAATTAAAGTTTTACTGAAAATAAAATGGGGAATAAGATTAATAGATTTTACTTTTGTTATAAATATTTTTGTCAAATCTATTTCCAATCTGGAAAATAGATTTGAATATATATTTTGGAACTTTATCTAATGATTGCATCTTCAAGAACAATTGACAAAGAAAATGTAAGATTTTGTTAGATTGGAGATTATATTTTGGGCTAGAAATAAGCAATTAAAGGCATTTCACAAATACATCAGTGGGATATAAAATGGGCTGATTTTAAACACCAACAGGTGGTTACTATTGAGAATACTGTATTGTTAACATACTCCATATTGCTGTGAAAGTTAAAATGATGATCGAGTAGAAGCCAATAATCCTTCCTGAGCTTTGTGGGGTCATCTTCTGCTGCTGTCCATCCTTCTGCCTAAGAATAAAATAAAAGCCTGACTGGAGAATTATGGATCACTGAATAGAAGCTTGCTGCCACCTAAGAACTCGCATGGATCTTTAAACTACCATGTACAAGCCAGACTTTTTAAAATGGACCTTAAGAAATGTGCAAGGTAAATCAATATCTCAAGCCACAACCCAAAAGTAAAGCTAGTCTAACTAATCTTGAATCTTGCTATCAAGATTTCTCCTAACATTTTGTTTAACTTTGTCTCTTTCTAATCTGTAAAATATCAATTGCTCTCAAATGATTTTTTTTATCTAACCCTATCTCATATTCTCTAACTTTCATTAACTTTGGTGTGGTCATTTATTTATTTCTTGATTTTA
Source organism: Epiperipatus broadwayi (assembly GCA_028023455.1). Classification (NCBI taxonomy): domain Eukaryota; kingdom Metazoa; phylum Onychophora; class Udeonychophora; order Euonychophora; family Peripatidae; genus Epiperipatus; species Epiperipatus broadwayi. The sequence continues at coordinate 236,404 of JAQFVV010006616.1, forward strand.
TATATCTGTTTTAGTTATTACTAATATGCCAAAGCAACCCAATGAGCTGAATTTCTAAAATCTTTTTTTCCTCTCATTAAGTAAACCTCCATGAATTAACGTTATTAACATCCCCTCGAAATCATAATGTATGATTAATTAAGATGCTTGTGTGATTGTTTTTTACAAATCAACATTTTATGTTGGTTTTTATTATAAAAATTGTTATTTGTGCAACTCCAAATAGAATGAAGTAATTCTACATGAGGCAAATCCATCACTCAAGCTAATTAATGCTTCAAAATCTTTTAATATATTTATTTATATTCTAAAAGGATGATCTATTAACAATTGCTAGTTTTTTATTTTTCATATCTTAAAATATTAAATATTTAAATATTCTAGTTATTATCAAAATCCAAGAAGGTGGGAGTGAATTATTTTAAATAGTAAAAAAGAAAGAGGGTAAAATCTTAATATAATTTATTAAAAGAAATGTTTTCTATACATATGTGATAGCTACATAGCATAGTATTTGTATAAATTATGGCATTAAAACAAAGGGGCTGTGTATTACAAAGCAGTAAATCCTATTCCATGTCATTAGTGACATTCATCTATACTGCATTACTGATATTTGGCTTATCATCATGAATATATATATATATATATTACATGCTTCTAATCTGGGGGTTGCAACAAGGTCGAACCCATGAATTCATATTCATGTTCTGTCCTGTGGATAGTTGAGCTTCCCAGGACTTCCTTCATATAAAAAGGTCTCTGCAAATCAGTGATTACAGTATGCCTGGGCTACACCATCTCACTGCCTTAAAGAGGGGGTCTTAGATTTCATTTTTCATCCATAAGCATGTCCTTTTCCTTTTATTTTTTCACCATCATGTCAGTACTGCCACTACTTTGTTTATTATTTCTTTTACTTTATGACCTAGTTTTAATGTTATAATACTAAAATTGCACTCTGCTCAGAATATATTTAAACTCCAAATATTAGTATTTAGATTCATTACTAATGTTATTTTAGCTTTATTATACAATTTCACCATCATAATTTATTATTTCTGTATTTAAGAGTATATGCCTTGGGGAAAATCAAGTGTTCTATCTTCTAGATGTTAATTAAAAGAATTTTCAAGAAATAGTTTGTTAAATAATCAAATATAATGTCAAATGTATTTTATTTATTTTTCCGACCACAATGGCATGAAAATAGCTTTTCTTATATATGTAATGAATACCGGAATGCTCCCCAAAATCATATGTTGGTCACCACATTTCAGAACCATAAACCAAAGTGTTATTGGCAATTGATATCTTAGTACTGTACCCACCAAAGAAGTGTATTAATTATATATACTATTTAGTGAATAAAAGAGCATAGAAGAATCATTAGGGTGAATTTCAATATGTAATTATCTCTGGTTTGGTAAACCACTCATTTTATCACACATTAATGTATATAATTAATTCATTATATTAAAGTATTTTTTATTGTCTAACTTATTTGAGTTGTTCGAATTCCCTTTTCTCCAGTTCCACATGTACAACTATGTGTATGCTTAAGTTGGTTAAGTTATAATGTAGTTAGTAAGTAAGTCTCATTCATTATCTTCTCTGCTCTGCTAGTGGGCCGGACTTTAAAATAAATTCTCATGTGCCATCATTATATGTTATTCATTAGATGTTTGATCTAGGGCTTGTTTGAATCCAGGTTAGTCACTGACTAAAATCTCAGACTTGACTAAGTTTGAAGTACATTTTTGACTAGTACAATATATATATATATATCATTAAAGTCTTGTTTGCCACAGGGAAGTCATATAGTTATAATTTAATTCTAAGAGTCTCTATCTCTCCCTGATCACCAAGCTTAATTAAAAGAATTAATATGTGAGTTGGAATGAGTTATGGTGATATAAATTACCTAGTGGTGATTTTGCTGTTGTCTGCACATTCTGACCATTACAATATCAATGCACAGATGCATGGTATAATATGCAATGAATATATATTCAACTGACATTTAATAAAATTAAAAAAAGATCAAATCCTACATATGGGTTTACTTGACATTAATGAAACAGGCAGGTAATATAATAATTATTGAACATGTTTGACTTGCCATAACATAAAAATACATGATTAAAATTTACCTATACATGACTATATGACATACATTAGTATTTGCATACAAATGTGCAATACAATTGATGAATATATTTCAATTGATGTATAAAATACAATAAGTGATTACAATTTTTGTTATCATATTTTAATAATATGAATACTTTATACTAAGGTTTATAATATATATATATATTGAAATATATAGGCTGTTATATATAGGTATATATATATATATATATATATATATATATATATATATATAATTGCACAGATATGTGGTATAATAATTTATTAACACATTGGAATTGTCATTTAATAATAGAAAAAAAATCATTTTCCTTTTTATAGTACATAATTGATAAGATTTAGCATTATGTGTGTGTGTTTAGCATTTTATGCACATACTGCTGTTCATATCATATGATATTTTTGATTTGACAAAATAATAAAATTGTTAAAAATATCCTTTTCCTAATTAATTCTTCATTGAATATATATATATAGTATTCACACATGCATGTGTGTACATATAGATAATAACATGAATGAGTTATTAAATTCTTTCATAAAAAGTTTTCTTTTTCTTTTTTTTAAAAAAAATTGGCTATTGACACATTACTGTTGATCAGTTATAAACATCCATAAAACAAATACTTCAGCAGGTTTTCTGATTTAGAAATACTTTGGAGTTTAATTCTTTCTTTTAGCTTATCTTTTCTTTAATTCAGACAAAAAATATTTTATTTATTTCATTTTTACAATGTCATTTCTAAGAAATTACTTAAAACAATTTCTTTTAAATAAAAATCATCCATAACTTTCATTTCATTCAAGCAAAATTTACTTGTTAATTTTTTTAAAATATTGATTTCAAATGTCTTTTATCATAAATGACTTAAAATAATATTGTTCTCTCTCACTCACTCTCTCTCTCTCTCTCTCTCTCTCTCTATATATATATATATATATATATATATATATATATATATAACTATCACAGGTCATTCTTAACTAATTATAATCTCTTCAAATTTAAAAATATAAATTGTGTTTTTTTTCTTCTTCAATAAATGATTTAAAATGATATTGATTTATATATTGTAACTAAAAAGTCTACCCAAATCATAACAGGCAAAATTAATGATATAACACAAAACTGCTATGGTATAATCTGTTCATGGCCAGGGTACGCTATGAAAATTCATCACAGCAGTACATAAAGGTGCATTAAATTACCCAAAATAAATTGTGTGACTATATAATTAATTACCATTCTCACTAATGACTGTATCTTAAAACTACACTTTAAAACCCTAATTTACAATTTTTATTTACATGAGACCTTAAGGCCAACCATGGACAAGTTGGTATAATCTATAAAGCTACTACAAATTACTCTTCTGGGATTAAACATATGATCCATTACCTCAATACTAATCGACACATGGTGAATATAGGCCACCTGACAAGACAGTAATAATTATAATAAGCCTCATAACATGATTGACCATAGCTCAGATGTACTCAGGATTTCAATACAGAAATGTCATGTAGGGTATTTTCTTTGCAATAGAATGTAAGCAACATGAGTTTGGCACTGAAGCAAGTTTTCCTTTAAATTCTCTTGGTTGGTACAAAAGTTATATTGTCTTCTGGTAGCCCCAGAAAGTTTTGTGAATGATTAATTTTTTCTCTTTTTGCAAGTAATTTTTGTAATATGAATAAAATGGCTCTAGAATGTTATCCCCTGCAATGATTTGCCCTTCTATTTCTATTGCTGTCAGCCCACAATTTAATGAAGCTTGCCCTAGGGTTTGATTCAGGTATATTTTTCTCTTCTTTATTGTCAGGTATTCTTTGAGTCAGTCACATACTGACCAATATGCTTTCCTCAGAACTATTACATTTGTACTTTCCTCATGGCAATTCATCTGAAAGTGCTAAAATCTTTGAGGAGGGTGATTGTTTTTTTATTATTGTGACAACTGTATACGAGTTTATATTCATAAATGCAATCCATGTTTGAACAGAGTCCATTCCAAGTAATGAATTTTGAATAATGATATGTATATTTCTGATAAAAAATATTTTTTAGTTCACTCTGGGACCTATTGTGGTCATAAATCTATATAAGAAATTATTTTTATGACCAGCCATCACAGAAAAATGATATGCTGATCATGTGGTGCAATGCTGGCAAACAACAAACAAAATCAATTAAAGATGAGTATCTGCCATTGTAAAAGAATACAGAGTTCTTTGGAAGAAATTCTTCTACAGACATGAAAAGGAATGCCAACAGATGTAAAGATCTTGTTACATATTTATGGTACATTTTAATTTCTCCTATTAGAATTATAGAATTATCGAGGATGCAAATTTTGAGTTTAATGTGTGTATTAGATTATTAATTATTATTTTGCCTGAAAAAATGTAAATATATGATACATTCAGTGTTATTCTTTAGTGTGGCATAGTGTAACAATTAGCATGTATGCATCAATATGTATTATTTGAAATGAGCTGAATAGACAGGTTTTCTTCATCACAATTCCTGTTTCAGATGAAGATGAGAATGCTGCTCTGGAAAATAATAAATATTCTTGGTTATCAAAAAATTTTGAATGATCTGTTTGTAATTTATTGTATATCTTAATTTCCAGCAAAGCAATTATGTATGGCTCAATAATATGAAGCCATTTTTTAAGTTGATTTTTGAAGTTGATGGTTTTTTTCTAGAGTTCAGTCCTTTGACATTGATAGATCCTTTTATTATTAACATTGTTTTATTTAGTGTATAGATATAAATATTACAAGAAATATATTTATTTATTAACTGTTTAGTTCTATCTAAAGATATTAGGCCCTTGTGTGACAACTCTAGAGATTTATCATTAGCAATTACATTTGGACATGACTCACTTATCTCTGTTGTATTGACTGGCTCATTTGAGGTATCACCTGCATCTGAATTTGGCAAGTTTATATTTGACTTTTTAACTTTTTTAACATGGGCTGGATTCTGTGGTATATCCTCTTTACTTAATCCTGAGTTTGCAAATCACTTTTCCTTTCTTTTTTCTTGCATAGTGGATGACCTGGTTTGAATTTGATAGTCAGTGCATTTATATACATGTCTGTGTATCTAGACATGGTATTGGTTTTTTTCTATAATATCTTGTGTAGTCTTGTTTATTACAACTGCTTTGACAGAATTTTATTTATTTCACTTGTGTCTTTTTGTGGTTGGGAAATGTTTTGATCTGATAGTTGACCTTGCCTTCGAATATTACCATCTGTTAATATATTTTGTGTATTACTATCTGAGTTATCAATCTTAACAACAATTATATTACTGATTGACATTTCTCCAACTGAATGTTGCATATCATTATTTGTATTTTTTCTGCACTGATGTATTGATGTAGCTTTTATTTCACAATGTAGGTAATTCATTTTTAGTCATGGACAGATGATATGATCTCTTTGCTTATAGTTGAGACACTGTGGTTTGATTCCATGTATTATTAAGAGGTGTGATGTGTCATGGTCAGTACTTAACATAGGATTGTCAACTTGGATTAATGTTTTTGTTTAAATACAATTTAAAATAATAATTATTACTTAAGATAGGCATAAGTGTATCTTTTAGATATGTGACTTAGAATGTTACTATTGATCCAAAAGGCTCCATTAATTTTTTAAAGTCATAATTGAAATAGATGTTTTTTATGATTTTGTTTATATAATTTTCTGTATTTCAATGTACTTTAATAAGTGGATATTTTTCCAGCATGTAAAATTGTTTTTTTCTAATATATTTATTTGTTCTTCATAGAAAAATTCAATAGCAATATATATGGGATTTGGGTGATCAGCAAGCTATAACACAGAGTCCCAAATGTTGTTTATTGTAATCACTCCATACAGTGAATTTTTTTGGAAATATATAGAGAGTGTGATTTATATCCATAATCACTAGAATAATTGATCAAAAATAATAAAAAAATTTAAGTGAAAAATAAAATCTTTCATTAAAGTCTTTTGGAATTTTATGTACACGTTCCTCCCTACAGACCTCTTCCTTAATGTTAAGTTTTTATGGTGTATCTGTTAGAATGTCTATCTTAATAAATCATTCATTGTCAATCTATGAAATCTTGCATTTTGATTTATATTTTTACCAAAAAAAAAATACGTTATCATTATGATTTCTTCCATCATTATGTGACAATAATATTGACGCTTTCATTGCTTCTGCATACAAATGTAGTTTTAATTCACATGAGGAGTTTATGGTGGCTAACTTATTTTACACAGCAATTGTTTGAGGCAAGATTCTCTTATGAGGAGTTTTCAAATTGGCTTGTCTATTACATTTTTTATCTCCAATGCTTTGCTTAACAACAATTCCATTTCATTCATTAAATTATCCAATAGTATGGTAATATGTAAAGGATCAAATAAACTCACAGTAAATGTAAGAGACCTCTAAATTGGCACATGGGCAATCTACAAAAAGTTGTATAATTAACTTTATGAATTTTTCTAAATTGGAAATTGAAATAATTTTTATATTTAATATCTGTAAAGCTCTGTAAAATGTACACAATTTGTAATATGGAGATAAATTTTAATTCTCATTAGAGTGAACAAGAAGTTAATCTTGGTGAATACTTATTATCTTATCTTGTAATGGTAATTTTTATTATGTAAAACATTATATGCTAAACACATTTATAATCTGAGTTTTTTGTTTTTCAAGCCATAATATAAAATAAATAAAAAATTTCAAATTATAAATTTTATTTTATGAAATTTAAAATATTAAAAGCTACTATTTGATAAGCAACCTATTACTCATGGAAACCATAAGAACTTATAAAAATGAAAAACAAAATGGAAAGATAAGAGATATATTTGAAAAATACCCTGTGCAAATTAGCTTCTGAGCTAAGGAAAAAATTTTGATAAGTAAGTCAATAACATAGAAAGGTTATAGAATACATTTCAAATTTTTGTGAAAGTTTAGAGGTTGAAAATTACACATTGCAGACTTCAGAGAAAAGTCAATTATCAATATTTGTTGCTGAAGGTGAAATTGGTCAAATAAAATATTATTTTATCAACATTAATTGATCAATTCTAATAATAAATCCTGACTACATCAATAGAATAAAACATACCTTTGAGCCATAGAAGTAAAAAAAACCAAGAAGCTAGTGTGTAAAAGTTTTAGTATATTTTTGTTGCAAAAAAGATAAATTTTGTTTTTGCTTGTAATTTTCTCAAGATGATCAGTTAAGGGAGATCAGACATGCATAATACAATTAACTTTAAGTCATGTAGTGCCAAGAGGAAATGAATAATATTTCAAAACCTTGTATGGATCCTTAAATTAAATCTGTTTTCTAATGCACTAAGGGATGTTTAAACCATGTCCAGTGTTAACCTGCTATTATTTCTTGGAGTCTATCTTCCAACTAAGATCAAAGAATGCCAACATAATAAAATTACTTTCAAGAATATTAACAAATAATTTTCACAAGAATTTATAGAGAACTGTGTCACAACAATGTATCCCATTGTACATTAACATAGGACATTCTATATCATGAAAGTATGTGACTTGTAAAAGTATTTGTAACACCTCAAGACAATATATATATATATATATATATATATATATATATATATATATATATATATATATATATTGTAACCTAGTGTTATTGACACTTGGTTTATTTGGCATTATTTCCACAGGAAATCAATGCAAAATTTTTTTTAGAAAATAAAAAGATAAAATAATAATAATATTAAGTGATTAATAAAATATGCTACTTACTCACTTTAACGTGTTTTAAGCAAATAACTAATAAATTTAGTAATTTGATGTCATTTTGAAGAAGAACATGAATAATTTAATTAAAATATTAACAATAAGAGCAATTTAATATAGTATAAAAGCACATATTATAAACAGTAATTGATTTTGGATGGGTAGAGGGAGAGTAGATGAGTATCTTGTCATAAAGCACAATAACTTCTGGTAAATTTTTAAATTATTTTAGATAATAATGTATACAGAATTATATATCACTAATAAGCATTGTTAATTAAATATATTTATTATTTTTCATTATTTGTCAAATTACTTTGTAATCCATTTAAATCATACGGAAAACTATATGACTGTAATAAGTTTTTTTCCTTTTCTTTTGTTTATGTTATAATTAAATGATTATTTTTCTGTAAGAGGTCGCTAAAAGAAGACCGCCAAATTTTGAAGAAAGTTTAGTCTGACATTAGTTTTACAAGGAGGAAGCAGTACTGAAATTCGGTAACAAATTTTTTATGTTTTTTATTGCAGAAATAAATATAAGTCCAGTAAATTTTTAATAATATCATGCGTGGCTAATCCTATTTGATAAGATATTCTGTTTTCTGTTGCCATCTACCTATTTAAGGCTTTTTATATGCAAAAATATACTATCTTATGCTAAAGTTCAAAATGACCGTATTAACTACAGCAATCACGGAAAGAGTCATTATGTTTAAAATAAGTAATATAAGTAATTTCCAGAAAATAATCAATTATTTGTTAACTTTACCTTATTTAATTATCTTTTCGTGGTATAAAAGAAAAATTATAATTAAAAGACATATTATAAAAGCCAAGGAAAGTTAACTAGAAAATTTCACGCTCTTTCTAAAAGAAATTGTCTGCTTTGAAAATAATGTAAGTTCCCCATGTTAAAATATGTTTTATTCACTGAAAATTATCTAAAAATAATATTAATGATCAATGATATTTACTTATGCACCTGTATATTTTTTAAAAAGAAAATATAAATTTTCTCAAGGCAAATATCGGAAAATTTGTATGTGTGCATTTTACGGAAAATTCCTTATTAAAGAAAAATTACAATTCCTAGAGTAGGAATAAAAACTACAAACATTATTGACTTAATTATAACCATAATATAATATGTTATATTATACATCAATTGGAGTCGTTAAAACTTCATATCCACGTAAGTCAGCTGCAGTCCTTATAATAATAGTATTTTGGAAAATCCGCGCATTATTTTATTCATAAGCCAGCTAGCTAAAAATGATACGTATCGCCAATACTAAAAAGAAAAGAATTGTATATGTGATCGTTTATCGTCAAATATTCGTCATGTTAAAATATGTACTGTTTTCTTGGATCCCAAAATTATATCAGTTAATTCAAGGAAGAGTTAACATCCAATGCTGCTATGTTTTCTTTGCCTAATTTATTAATTGCACCAGAATGGAGGCAACTTTTATATAAATGAAATAATAAAATGTGTTTCTTATTTTAAATTTGCTTCGTGAACTACGAATGGATCAAGTTCTTCATCTAGATAAATTGCCCAACGGAAAAACATTTTTCTAGTGAGATAATAATCACTTGTTAAGTAGTGATTGTTTTTACTAATTTGTAAAATTATGTGTATTTTTTTTTATATCAACAGGTTAAAGGCTGTATAGTCATGTAATATTTAAATGACCTTGTAATCATAAAGGTATGTTTTCATATAATTATTCTAGGTTAAATTTATATTCGACATGAAAAAAAAAAATTTTTTTTTTTTTTATAAAATGTGTTTGCTTATGGTATGCATTATGGGTATAAATTTATATGTTAGATGCATAAAAGAAGAAAAATTCAGATACTTAATAGGTAAAATATCTAGTTAAAATTATCAGAAGTAATTAAAGAGAAGTGCTATACAGGATATTACTTATTTAAAGTTTGAAACAAATTTATACTATGTTAATTGAGGAACTTATTCCCAATTATTCTTTATTAACGCATTCACTTAATTTAGTTCAAGATACTAGACTACCAATTACTTGTTGAATGGTTCTTTGGCAAAGGTGAAAATTATTATGGTTTATTCTGTGTTATCCATTGATTTCAGACGTTGATCTAAGTATACCCCGGAAAATAAAGTTAGTGTAATTAGTGTATTTGCTTGTCTTGCCCCGATATAGCATTGGTATATGCTTAATATTCGCATAAGTAATAATTGTAATGTATCTATTTTGTGGGATGGAAAATGATCTCCCCAAAAGCTTTATTTTCCATGAGGGGAATAGATAAAACTAGTATTCGGGTATGTTTATAACCCAAGTGATCGCTTCTCAGAGTTAGGACGATCAGTAATTTATATTGTATTTAGTGTATTTCATTCGTTAAAATCCCAGGAGAGAATTATATTTGGTGTGTGTTCCTATTATGCCCAAATAAGAGGCAAGGACCCACCAAACTATTTTAATGTAGTAGTTAACTCTACAGACCTTCAGTGTTATTCCATATTCCTCATGAGAAAATAGAGATAATTCCACCACGGAAGGTGTTGATTATTGTGTTTTGTTTAGAAAGTTATGGCAAGATAATGGGTATATTGGAGGTTAATTCCTCACGATTCATTTAGTATAAATAGTGTGCTAGTATATATGATCAATGTCTGGATTGTGTGGCGGAATAGTGCTGGTAATCCACACGTAAGTCAATGGAGAGAGTAAGTTTAAAATTGCATGATTTAAAAATTTTTATTTGCCAATGGAGCGTTCAAATACTAGGTTTAATTCGGGTTAATGATTAAGTAGCACTCACAATATAACTTATACTGAGAAAAACAGTGTGTATAACAACGTCAGTTGTTATTAAGGTAAACATTAAAATAATAAGTGTAACTTCTGATAAATAACCCATAAATTATAATAAGTTATCTAAATAAAAAACTATCATTTAATTAAAGATATGATAATAAAAATAGTTTTTTTTTTTTTTTTTTTTTTTTTTTACATATTGCCTAGAATCAGATTGTTTTTATTTTAAAACAAATAGTTAGTTAATAAAGTTAAGCAGCCGTTCATATAAGATACACTAAATGGATGAGTCGATGTATCGATAATAATATTTTTTTTTATTCAATTTGCATAAATGTAAAAAGAAGATGAAGGAGTAGTTCGAATCCAGGTCTAAAAGTATAGACGAATTAATGTTAGTTATATTTTGTTTTATCCATATGGGATCAAATAAATTGTATATGTTTGTTTATTATGTTAATCATAAAGAATAGTTTTGTTAAACTGTAATAATAAATTATAATCTTGTTAAAATTTAATAATAAATTATAGTCTTGTTACAAGTTGTTTTGAGTCATTTTTTCTTGTGTGCTAAATAAAAGTGTATTTGCATAATATTTGCAATACTTTTCTTGAGTCCGAAATCATTTGTGAACTCTCAAAATTCAACACATCAGATAGACAATTGTAAGCAGATCAGAATATTTCATTATATTTTAATTTAATAATAATTATTTATGGAATTCAAAACTTCAGACCAAGACATTTTTATTTTATATGTGTGTAAAATCACTTTATTCCCAAACTAGTAGGTTTTGGTTGCACATTGTTTCGTACACCTTTAAGTGAAGTGTCTGAGTAATAAATCTTAGTTAAATTATTGTGTTGTCATGGATAATGGAAGGACACCAAAGCACCCTTGTCTTTTCATCATTCCGACTGAGATTCTGGAAAAAGGGCTGTATTATTCAAAATTATGCGTTGTTATTGAATATGGTTATCATCTCATTAAATATTATAATAGTTGATATGTGGATGAAGACACCTGGAATTTAAATAAAGTAAATGTTTCCTATAGCCGACCAGAATGTCAGTCATATGCGACAACACAATACTGCCGAGCATTTTATTAAATATAACAGAGAACCCTGAGATTAGTGTCATTATTATAAGTGCTCTTAAATTAAGAATTGATTCATTATGATCAATATTACAAGCATGGCATGGCTTAAGAGATTGAAACTTCTGATTGTATAATAATAAAATATTGAGATCATATTGGCAAATTAATGAATGTTTTGTTTTAGTCAGTAATATTAACAATGAGATGAAATCATCATCGTCATTGTCGAACAGTGCAAGTACTTACAGCTCAGAGAATGTGTTTTGGATAGAGAAAGAATGTTAGTTTAGTTTAAATTTTCTTTTTAAATTTATTTTATTAATGATAATTTTTTTTTAAGTCTATCTCTGTCTGAACTGCATATCGCTGTAGCTGAATTATTATAACTAACCAAACGTCGAGGAGCTATTAGGTAATAAAGATGGTTTGCTACCCGAATCATAGATGGAAGTGATTAGGCTTCCGAATTCCGAATCATTTATTTTAATAGAGATTTTTACTAGGTTAGAAATGGCCGCCCAACTACAGGGGCCTTCGATGGCTATAGCTGGCCACGAAGAATTTGGTAAAATTTTCTTGAAATAAATATAAATAGTATTTGCACGTGAATGAATTAATTGTTCATTGATTGAAAATGTTTGCCAATGATAAATTGTTTTTTTAGCCATAAAATATTATATGAATGTCTATTTTATGACATAATCTTGTGCCACTGAATAAATCAATTTGTTAGTTTATAATGTTATGGTCTGTAAGTAATTCCATAAAACATTGTAATGATTTTATCATTTATGATGATCTGCTTGTCTGGTGGTGTGATTGGCACTTATACCATATTACCTATTGGTTTGGTGAGATTTCTATGGACCAAGTAGCATATGAGAAAAGAATATTTGGTAGTTAATATTGGGACTTTAGTTATATTAAATGTCAGAGCATAGTTTTTTTGGTGTAGATTGTTTTTTATGGGAGAGGCATGGAGGCAGGATGTCTTGTCAATAATTGCTTATCAATATTATTAATAGTTCATTACTAATTTCAGTACTGTCAAATAACAGAAAAAGTTAAATTTGAAATATGAGTGAAAACCAAGATAGTCAAAATATGTCAGAGGATTTGGGAGAATCCCAAGAGCTCCAATCCCCGGATACACAAACACCCTATTTTCATGTAGAAGTAAGAGAGGAACAAGAATCTTTGGATGAAGTTAGTCCGAAAAAAGCTAAAGTAGATAAAGATCTACCTGGGGATGAGCAAGTCCAAATATTTGCAATATTACAAAATTTGTCTGCACAGATCCGAAACTCAGAAAGTAAAATAGAAAGTCAAATAAAAAATTCCAATAGTGAATTAGAAAGTAAAATAGAAAGTCAAATACAAAATTCAAATGTTGAATTAAAAACTGAATTAAAGAATCAAATTCAAAATTTGGACAGTAAATTAGACAATCATGTACAGGAGATCAAAGACCTAAGGGAAGAGTTAAAAAACCATGTAGAAGAGTCAAAATTGGCCTCCGAAAAACTAGAAATAAAAATTAAGAAAGAAATAGAAATAAAGTCGGAAAGGGCTAAAAATATGATCGAGGCTATTCAGCAGGACTTCAGAATTCAATATGTAGAATTAAACAGTGAAGTTCAGGATAAAATAGAATGTATTAAGGGAGAATTAGATAGTGCTAGGAGTGAGTTTAGAAACTTACAAGAAGAAGTCCAAAATATAACTCTTGAACCTGACAATGTAGTAAAAGGATGTCAGAGCCAGATTACTAGCAGAATAGCTAAGTTAGAAACTCAAGAGGTAATCCAATGTGAAATTAATAAAAATATAGAAAGTGAGCTAATTCAAGTTATAGGAAAGGTAGAAAATTTTAATGAGATATTAAAGAATAATTCACAAATATTACATAATGATCTCAAAGAGGAAATAGGGGAATATATGACTCAGTGTGAGGGTACAATATATCAAAGACTAGAAGGTAAACTTGAGTTAGAGAAAGATGAAACTATTAACCAGTTAAAGCAACAAATTCAACATTTAAATGTAGGCCTTAAGGACAGTTCTACAAGAATAGACTGTGAATGGCAAAATTATAAATTAGGATTAGAAAGTCGTATGCAAGCTATGGACCTTAATATGGATAAAGTTGTTCATAGTAAAAATGTATCTGAAACTCAGGTTAAGGAACTCAATAATGATCATAATAAACCCGTAATCTCTGAGTTACATACAATGATTAGTCCACTTGAATCAATGTACAATCCATTGAATGAGGCCAGACATAAAGTCATGTTAGAGCCCGAAAGTAATAGCTCCATGGCCTTGAAATTCCTCAAAATAAAATTCTTTAAAGGAGAATACCTGGAGAATCCACATGAATATCTCCAGAATTTGTTCACCTTATGTCATTTATCTGAGGTAGAAAAGATTGCCATTGCCACAAACCATTTGTGTGTGGCATCTAAAGATTGGTGGCAATTGTTATTTATAAAACCGGAAACATATGGGGACTTTAAATATCTTATGCTAGCCAGTTTTTGGGGGGAAGACCGCCAAGATAACCTCAGGTATCAAATATCTCAGGAAAGATACCATGTAAATAAGGGCAGTTACACTCAGTTTTTCAGAAGTCAGGCTGTCAAACTGAAAACGTTGACAGTCTATCCTCTATCTGAGACCCAAATTGTACAAATAATTCGCCATAATTTACCGAGGAATATCGAGCAGGTCTTGATTGCTGCTGACAGAGATACAATAGAAGAGGTAGTCGAAATTTTAGATTCGCTAGAAACCAGTGATAGAAATATGGATAATAGGAGTAAGGTAAATAGGGACACCCATCCTATGGTAAACAATATTAATTTCACGGATAGGTCCTATGTGGGAAAGAGGAGGTTAAGTAGAGAAAAGGGATATTATAGGACGAATCCCTATAGTAAACCAAATAGCCACCTCAGTAGGACGACAGTTAAGAGAAAGATTCTAAATGAGAATCAACCTTCTACTAGTGGTATCCCAACGATGCCAAAGAAAAATATCAAAGGTAGTAAAAGTAGTGGGGCATTAAATTAAAAAGGATCTCAACCCCTGATGGAACAAGAGGTACCTATAATGCCCGAAGCTTACTACCATATCCTAAACAAAATTAAATCTGTAAGATTGAATTTATTAACTTCTAAGAGAAGTATGATATAGACCTAGCAATACAATAAGAAATATTAATAAGGCATATATTATTTTATTTTTATTTTTCATAACGGTGGGAGAATTGTAACCTAGTGTTATTGACATTTGGTTTATTTGGCATTATTTCCACAGGAAATCAATGCAAAATTTTTTTTAGAAAATAAAAAGATAAAATAATAATAATATTAAGTGATTAATAAAATATGCTATTTACTCACTTTAACGTGTTTTAAACAAATAACTAATAAATTTAGTAATTTGATGTCATTTTGAAGAAGAGCATGAATAATTTAATTAAAATATTAACAATAAGAGCAATTTAATATAGTATAAAAGCACATATTATAAACAGTAATTGATTTTGGATGGGTAGAGGGAGAGTAGATGAGTATCTTGTCATAAAGCACAATAACTTCTGGTAAATTTTCAAATTATTTTAAATAATAATGTATACCGAATTATATATCACTAATAAGCATTGTTAATTAAATATATTTATTATTTTTCATTATTTGTCAAATTACTTTGTAATCCATTTAAATCATACGGAAAACTATATGACTGTAATAAGTTTTTTTCCTTTTCTTTTGTTTATGTTATAATTAAATGATTATTTTTCTGTAAGAGGTCGCTAAAAGAAGACCGCCAAATTTTGAAGAAAGTTTAGTCTGACATTAGTTTTACAAGGAGGAAGCAGTACTGAAATTCGGTAACAATTTTTTTATGTTTTTTATTGCAGAAATAAATATAACCAGTAAATTTTTAATAATATCATGCGTGGCTAATCCTATTTGATAAGATATTCTGTTTTCTGTTGCCATCTACCTATTTAAGGCTTTTTATACGCAAAAATATACTATCTTATGCTAAAGTTCAAAATGACCGTATTAACTACAGCAATCACGGAAAGTGTCATTATGTTTAAAATAAGTAATATAAGTAATTTCCAGGAAATAATCAATTATTTGTTAACTTTACCTTATTTAATTATCTTTTCGTGGTATAAAAGAAAAATTATAATTAAAAGACATATTATAAAAGCCAAGGAAAGTTAACTGAAAATCTCGCGCTCTTTCTAAAAGAAATTGTCTGCTTTGAAAATAATGTAAGTTCCCCACGTTAAAATATGTTTTATTCACTGAAAATTATCTAAAAATAATATTAATGATCAATGATATTTACTTATGCACCTGTATATTTTTTAAAAAGAAAAGATAAATTTTCTCAAGGCAAATATCGGAAAATTTGTATGTGTGCATTTTACGGAGAATTCCTTATTAAAGAAAAATTACAATTCCTAGAGTAGGAATAAAAACTACAAACATTATTGACTTAATTATAACCATAATATATGTTATATTATACATCAATTGGAGTCGTTAAAACTTCATATCCATGTAAGTCAGCTGCAGTCCTTATAATAATAGTATTTTGGAAAATTCGCGCATTATTTTATTCATAAGCCAGCTAGCTAAAAATGATACGTATCGCCAATAGTAAAAAGAAAAGAATTGTATATGTGATCGTTTATCGTCAAATATTCATCATGTTTAAATATGTACTGTTTTCTTGGATCCCAAAATTATATCAGTTAATTCAAGGAAGAGTTAACATCCAACGCTGCTATGTTTTCTTTGCCTAATTTATTAATTGCACCAGAATGGAGGCAACTTTTATATAAATGAAATAATAAAATGTGTTTCTTATTTTAAATTTGCTTCGTGAACTATGAATGGATCAAGTTCTTCATCTAGATAAATTGCCCAACGGAAAAACATTTTTCTAGTGAGATAATAATCACTTGTTAAGTAGTTATTGTTTTTACTAATTTGTAAAATTATGTGTATTTTTTTTATATCAACAGGTTAAAGGCTGTATAGTCAAGTAATATTTAAATGACCTTGTAATCATAAAGGTATGTTTTCATATAATTATTCTAGGTTAAATTTATATTCGACATGAAAAAAAAAAAAATTTTTTTTTTTTTTATAAAATGTGTTTACTTATGATATGCATTATGGGTATAAATTTATATGTTAGATGCGTAAAAGAAGAAAAATTCAGATACTTAATAGGTAAAATATCTAGTTAAAATTATCAGAAGTAATTAAAGAGAAGTGCTATACAGGATATGACTTATTTAAAGTTTGAAACAAATTTATACTATGTTAATTGAGGAACTTATTCCCAATTATTCTTTATTAACGCATTCACTTAATTTAGTTCAAGATACTAGACTACCAATTACTTGTTGAATGGTTCTTTGGCAAAGGTGAAAATTATTATGGTTTATTCTGTGTTATCCATTGATTTCAGACGTTGATCTAAGTATATCCCGGAACATAAAGTTAGTGTAATTAGTGTATTTGCTTGTCTTGCCCCGATATAGCATTGGTATATGCTTAATATTCGCATAAGTAATAATTGTAATGTATCTACTTTGTGGGATGGAAAATGATCTCCCCAAAAGCTTTATTTTCCATGAGGGGAATAGATAAAACTAGTATTCGGGTATGTTTATAACCCAAGTGATCGCTTCTCAGAGTTAGGACGATCAGTAATTTATATTGTATTTAGTGTATTTCATTCGTTAAAATCCCAGGAGAGGATTATATTTGGTGTGTGTTCCTATTATGCCCAAGTAAGAGGTAAGGACCCACCAAACTATTTTAATGTAGTAGTTAACTCTACAGACCTTCAGTGTTATTCCATATTCCTCATGAGAAAATAGTTTAGAAAGTTATGGCAAGATAACGGGTATATTGGAGGTTAATTCCTCACGATTCATTTAGTATAAATAGTGTGCTAGTATATATGATCAATGTCTGGATTGTGTGGCGGAATAGTGCTGGTAATCCACACGTAAGTCAATGGAGAGAGTAAGTTTAAAATTGCATGATTTAAAAATTTTTATTTGCCAATGGAGGGTTCAAATACTAGGTTTAATTCGGGTTAATGATTAAGTAGCACTCACAATATAACTTATACTGAGAAAAACAGTGTGTATAACAACATCAGTTGTTATTAAGGTAAACATTAAAATAATAAGTGTAACTTCTGATAAATAACCCATAAATTATAATAAGTTATCTAAATAAAAAACTATCATTTAATTAAAGATATGATAATAAAAATAGTTTTTTTTTTTTTTTTTTTTTTACATATTGCCTAGAATCAGATTGTTTTTATTTTAAAACAAATAGTTAGTTAATAAAGTTAAGCAGCCGTTCATATAAGATACACTAAATGGATGAGTCGATGTATCGATAATAATATTTTTTTTTTTATTCAATTTGCATAAATGTAAAAAGAAGATGGAAGGAGTAGTTCGAATCCAGGTCTAAAAGTATAGACGAATTAATGTTAGTTATATTTTGTTTTATCCATATGGAT